>OY992896.1:22017785-22072785 GCA_963921405.1 Cepaea hortensis
GACCTCGCTGTTAACACCAAACTTTTACTACCGTTGATGTCTTGGCAAGTTTACGTTCAGTAGTTTGTCATTGCTTTCTGGATGACTGGCTCCCACACCAACACGTTAAGACCCAGCGCGACGCGGTTTGCTGCCAAATCGGTCGCAGCTGTGTTTCGAACGCAGGTAAGCGGGCTCACGAATCTCGCCCGCAAGACCTTAGCCTCGGAGACCGGCTATACATCAATATACACCCCCGGCTTTTAACCCAACATGTTACACAGGATCTGGTTTTCAGGTCAACAACTCACAAATAAAGCGGACTTACGTAAACAAAAATGGAAGGCCAAGGTGTGAGGTATTTAGCGTGGACCATGCCCAGAATCTGGGGCATGTGCCCGTTTCTGGCACCAGCAAATAGTAATCTATGGGATAAGAAATACCACACATTAGGTCATGGATATTCATTCATAATTTTCACACTTTCAAGCTGCTTTATACAGGGTGTTTGTAAAGTCTCGCTACATTTTACATGCAGATCACATTTGAAAAAAACAAAAAAACATCTTTCTTCCTTTGATAACACCATTCTGTTTGGAAAGGCTTTTGATAGAGTAAGACATGTCAACATTGTGGATATGCTGGCAGATCTACAAATTGATGGGAAAGACATTAGACTTATAAAAAACATATATTGGAAACAACAAGCTGCCATAAGAATTGATAATGAAGTAGGACAATACCAACCTATTAAGAGAGGTGTTAGGCAGGGATGTATAATGTCTCCAGATCTTTTTTCCTTATACAGTGAAAATATTTTCAGAAATGTAGAAGACCTAAATGGAATCAGCATTGGAGGACGAAACATAAATAACATTAGATATGCAGATGATACAGTATTGATTGCAGACAATGCACAGGATCTGCAACAATTAGTAGAAGCTGTGGTTGTACACAGTGAGCAGCTGGGGTTGGAATTAAATTGTAGGAAGACACAGGTTATGGTCGTCACTAGGAAGAACGAAGTACCACAATGTAATATACAAGTAAATGGGAATATTCTTCAGCAAGTGAATCGGTTCAATTATCTCGGAACAGTCATAACATCTGATGGCAGATGCCTTGAAGAGATTAGAACAAGAATCGCCATTGCGAAAGTAGCCTTTAGCAAGATGAAAAACATTCTGACCAATAAAATGATGTCAATTGAAACGAGAAAAAGAGTGTTGAGGGGATACATAGAGCCTGTTCTTTTGTATGGATGTGAAACTTGGACAATGTGCAGTCAAGCTGAAAAACATCTGATGGCTGCAGAAATGTGGTTTCTGAGGAAAATGCAAAGAATACCATGGACAGATAGAAAAACCAATGACCAAGTACTACAAGAGACAAATGAAAATCGTAGATTGATTAGAGAAATTAGACGTAGACAGTCAAAATTTTTTGGACATGTTATGAGAAGAAATGGACTGGAGAACTTGGTGACAGCTGGCAAGATCGAGGGGAACAGACCAAGAGGAAGACCGTGAGGAAAATACCTGGATTGCTTGGCCACATGGCATGGACGAGACAGGAACACTGAGCTGATCCACGACTCTGGTGATCGAGTGAAATGGCGAATCATGACCGCCCACGCTTACCGGCATGGCACATGATTGATTGATTGATTGTTTGGAATGCAAAGAATTACTCCAGACGACGACAGCCATTCGCTGCATATTGCTAAATGACGGACAGTGGAGCACATACTTTGATGACATCTTAATTTTTCAAATTACTTCTATATATAAAGGGTGTAGTTTTAATGAATGTGCGGTGTTTGAAAATATTACCGGTCCAAGTTTCGTATTCACCCTCTGTAAAGTTCATGCAACATAATAGGTAAATACAAAACTTGTACCGGAAATATTTTCAAACACTACACAGTCATTAAAAAAACACCCTGTAGTGAGACTTTGCAAACACCTTGTATAATGTAAAGAGGCCATCAAGGATACAGTGGTAAGTAACAAGTAAGTAAAAGCGGCGGACTCATTTTCCACGCATTGAGACCTATTGGTCGTATGGTGCTAGCTTCATAA
This sequence comes from Cepaea hortensis, assembly GCA_963921405.1. Classification (NCBI taxonomy): domain Eukaryota; kingdom Metazoa; phylum Mollusca; class Gastropoda; order Stylommatophora; family Helicidae; genus Cepaea; species Cepaea hortensis. Next base: position 22,019,846 of record OY992896.1, read on the forward strand.
CTTTATAAACCAATCGGCCCTCGCTGGGTGATATGGCCAGTAGCAAGCCGGCTGCCTTTGTATCCTAGAACTTTAATGGTACCCATTTTAAGCTAGGGCGACCTGGGTTTAAACAAAAGTGAAATACAGGTCCCATTTTTACGCCTTTAGACGCATTTAGTATATGGTGCTATTTCCCCCCACCATATTCTTATTATTACGCTTAGACCAATCGGCACACGATGAGTTATTTGGTCAATGTTACGCCGGTCGTATTTAGTTCCCAGGACATTGTTGGTACCTATTTTAGGTTAGCTTGACGTCAAGAAGGCTGTCCATTCTATTTCCATGCTAGTGGTCATACTTCATATGTTAGTGCTTAACATGTATATGTCAGTGTTTATCATTTATATGTTAGTGTTCTTCTTTATATGTAGTGTTATACTTCATATAATAGTGCTTATTATTCAAATGTCAGTGTTTATCCTTCCTATGTTAGATTTTACATTTATATGTCAGTGTTTATCTTTCCTATGTTAGAGCTTAACATTTATATGTCAGTGTTTATTATTCATATGTTAGTGTTCTTCTTTATATAGGTAGTGTTTATACTTCGTAAATTAGTGATTATCATTTAAATGTCAGTGTTTATCCTTCCTATGTTAGTGTTGTTCGTTATATGTCAGTGTTTATCATTCATATGTTAGTATCGTTCTTTATATGCTAATGTTTATATTGCATTCCCTATTGATTATCTGTCCCATGTTAATGTTTATACTTCTTATGTTAGTGCTTATCATTCATTTGATATGTGGATGGGGAGAGGATGTGTGGGTTAGGATGTGTATGTGGGTGGGCGTGGGATATGTGGGTTGGTGGGGGAATGTTTCTGGGTGGCGAGTGTGTTTTGGTTGGGGGAACAGGTGAGGGGAGTGTGGGTGGGGGATGTGCGGGAGGGGGATGGGTCGGTTGGTGGGGTATGTATGTGTCCCTTGGTGTGCGTGTGTGTGGGTAGGTGGGGGTGTGTGTGTGGGTGGGGTGCTGTATGGGTACGTGGGAGATGGGCCTCATAACATGGTAATTTGCCTTGTTTATGTTTACAACATTCATTTCACAATGTTTATTTTTCTTCCTATGTAAATGTTTAATGCTCTTGATGAGCGAAAGACGAGTGATTGGAAGGGTCGAATGTAACTCGGGCCTGCGCGCCCAATTTGTGACCCTAATAATGTTGATTTGATTTGATTTGATTTTTATGTTAGTGTTCTTTTTATATGTAGTATTTATACTTCATATGCTTGTGCTTATCATTCATATGTCAGTGTTTATCCTTCCTATGTTGGTGTTGGTCGTTAATATGTTACTGTTTATATTCCATTCGCTAGAGATTACCTTTCTTATGTTAATGCTTATCCATTCCACCTCCCTGCCTGTCCACCTCTGATAGTGTTCATATGATAGTGGTGATTATCCTCCATATGTTAGTACTTTTACTCCATATGTTAGTGCTTACATTTATTCTTTATACTTCATAAGTTAGCATTTACATGTCATATATTAGCGCATATCCTCCATACATGCGTGCTTTCACTTCATCTGTTATGTTTAGATTTCATAAATTAGTATTTATACATCATAAATTATCGTTTACATTTCACACCCAAGTGTTCACACGTTATATAACACCATTTGTATATCATAAATTAGTGTTTGAACTTCATATGTTAGTGTTTATATTTCATATGTTAGTGTCATATTTCATATGTTAGTATTCATAATTTATAAGTTAATGTGTAGACTTGCATGCATACATGTACACACTCATGCAGACACATATAGACACGTACACACGCATACACGTTCCACGTACATATAAGTACACACTGAACACACACACACATCACACATACACACACACACACACATACACACACATACACACCAGCTGAATGTGCTGCCGTAAAACCGTACCTGGAGTGACCCATGATGGAAGCGTTGAGGGCGCCAATGGAGGTCAAAGCCACAAACACTGACACGACGACGACCAGCGGGCTATACAAGCGGTCAATGAAGAGCTGGGAAAACATACACAGTCAATGCAATCACATTTACTGAAAAGAAATCAATAATTTAATTTCTTAATTCTGGGAAATGTGGGGATTACTTTCTTACCATGGCAAATGCAGCTAGAGAAATGTAATAGAAGCCAAATGGGTGTGATTTCTTCAGTTGTAGGTATTATTATTATTATTATTATTATTATTATTATTATTATTATTATTATTATTATTATTATTATTAAAACTAGCAATAATATCATTAAAAACTAATAAATGCAAAAATAATAACAACGTTAATAATAATAATAATAATAATAATAATAATAATAATAATAATAATAATATGACATAGCTTTTATTAATGTTCTTGCGGTTGTCGTTGTTGGTATTGTTGTATGTATTGTTGTTGTTGTTATTCATGATGCTGATGTTGATGCTGATAGTGATGATGATGATGATGATGATTATGATGGTCATGATGATAATGATGATGTCATGGAAGTTAACCCTCCAACAGCATTTAGTATACTGTACGGCGCAGTGTTACAACCATGTGTTTATGAAATGTATCTGTTGGCATAAGGTATTCCGTTAATTGTTTTTAGAGATAGAGTGAATATTGACAGATCGATGCAAATAAGATCAAGTACATATGTAATATGGCAACCTACAGAACGCAAACATGACAAGAAATCACAAACAGCTAAAAACTGCTAGGGTTGACTGCTACGTCCTGTAAAGCATATGCAACTAACTGTTTAACATATGTAAGAAAGAAGCTGGCTATGTGGCGAAAGGCTTGCCAACGTAATCCCGCACAGTACGTCCAAAACACAACTGCGGGCGATTTGGCAGCAGACCGCCTTGCGTTGATTTTCGTAAAATGGTATGGGCGCTGGTCGTCCAGAAAACAAGGGCAAACTACTGAATGTAAACTTGCCAAGATATCACGAACAGCAAAAAAAAAATACTGGGGTTGACTGCGACGTCCAGTAAAGGATATGCAACTAACTTTTTAAGAAAGAAGTACTTCATTGTCATATATTAACATAGAGATGAAAGGTGTTGAGCAATTATGTCTCGGAGGTAATATGCGCTGAGTGATCAGTTCTTTCTCTGGTCGAGTTTACTGTATATACAACTACAATATCTCTGGAATCAGATTTGCGTGTGTGTGTGTGTTGAGCCCACGGATGCACTGATAGAAGGATAACAATAACCGCAACCGGGCATTGGTCCTCGGGACAGTATGTTGTAAGGACAGTGCGCTAACAACTAGCAGGCTGTATGTAATACCTTCTCCACAAGCCAGTGCTAAATGGAACCCTAAATGACGCAAACACCAACAAAAAACAAAGTCGCTTAAAAGTCGTTAGGGTCGACTTCATTGCACCGCGTTTTTATCCCATTTGCTCGGTCTCTAACCGCAACGCGGAAAGCGTCGCACAAAGCTCGAACTCCGTAGCTATAGCGACGACCCACAGGAGTCTTAAAAAAATTAAATTTGACTCGTGAACCGAAAGACACGGCCCGGAATCGAACCCACAACCTTCGGAGTCTGAGTCAAACGGCTTGACCACTTCGCCACGAAGACTCCCATAAAATCACCAACAAAAAGGGCAGAACAAGAGTACCAGGGAAGGTTAACCCGGTCAACAAATGTCTAAAGAAGAAAGTGGATGTGTCGGCCGAAAGGTGCAAATATCGCAGTTTTGACGTAAACAGGCACAACGCAGTTACGTCCAAAACAAACATTACTGACGAACGAGGAAGAAGAACAAAAACAACTACAACAAGAGTGGATAACATCTGACTATGCTATACCAAAAATGAGTTGAGTGAGTTTAGTCAGGGAACCGACGTCACAGGGGAATTGACGTCACAGACGTTGGGGGAATTCCCATACATACTCAACCCCCATTTTCAAAAACCTGCGAAAAGTCAGTTATTAACGGTAACAAATGCAGTCTGATTATGTGCACTTCTGGCCTTTCCTCGTAGTGATAAGTGTCGACCAGATCCACTGGTCACTCTCTGTCGCGCCATTCCCTCCAGGAAATAAATATTTAAAAAAAAACAAAAACAAAACAAAACAACAACAACACACTATTAGCTAAAGAAGGAACATAACGGGACCAGACAGAACGATCTATCAGCAAGTCTTTTACAAGAACTCAATCAATGACGAGGCAACTTTTACTACCTGGATCGAGCAAAACAGGAGATCCTGCTTCCAGTTAGAACCGGATATAGTCGACAGTATTTTAGACAATCAGAAAGTGGTCCAGTCACTCCTGTGTACAAATGACGACGAGTAGAATTGACAGGCTAACGTATCCGTTAAGCTTGCCATACTTGTTTTTCAATTGCTGACTGAAATACGACGAACCACACACAGCTGTTAAGGGGTCGCACTGAGTTCATTACTAGAACGACATCCAACGGGTACAAAAGTAGCAAGAAAACCACTGAGACATCATAGATCACACACACACACACATAAGCACACACACACACATACACACACATCATGCGCGCGCACGCACACACACACACACACATATATATATATATATATATATATATATATATCTGTGTGTGTGTGTGTGTGTGTGTGTGTGAATGCGTGTGTGCGTGCGTGAGTGTGAATGCGCGCGCCCAACAGTGCACGTGAAGATCAATCTGTGTGCTTCCACGTAACTCCTTATATCAATTTAAATTCCCAGACTTCCTCATCCACCCATTAATGTTTTCGTGCGCGCTATAACTACCACTTTGAATCCTTCTGTTTGCAAACTGCACGAACTTAAATCATGGCTAGAGACTGTTTACTCTGTAGACTTGTCTCGGGGTTCGTGATGTGATGACTAGCACTGGCTGCCTCAGATCGACCAGAATTAGCGTATAGCATGGAATCTATTAAAGGCAGTTACTTGCATATTCTTTACAAGACGACTCAGTCAACACCAGCATTTTTTTTGCTGTTGTGATCTCTTGGCAAGTTTATTTTCCGTAGTTTGCCATTGCTTTCTGACCGACCGGCAATCATACCATTTCGTAAAAAAATCAACGTAAGGTGGTCTGCTGTCAAATCACAAGCAGCTGTGTTTCGAACGCGGTTTGCGGGATTACGAACTGCTCCGTAACGCCTACGCCGCAGAGCCGGCCTATATAAGAGTTAGTTGCATATCCTTTACAGGACGTCGCAGTCAATACCAGCATGTTTTGCTGTTGTTATCTCTTGGCAAGTTTACGTTCAGTAGTTTGCCATTGCTTTCTATATAAAAGTATCAGGGCGACGTTCATATTAGTATCACAGCCTAGGATTCTGAGATAAGTAGCAAAACTTTTTTTTTCCTTCAAATTTTCAATTTCTCGTCATTGGTCCATTTTTTTTTCTCATCTTTTTATTATTGTCATCCCGTTATTATGCCTTAATGTAGTCACTGGAGTATTTGTTTGCTGATGAAGGTTAGTTGCCGCAACGTCCTTGTATTGTTCGTAATTCTGTTCTGTAAAGCTGCATTACTTTGTGTTATTTTATATTATTCAAATTTCCACAGCTTTACCGCAGTTCCACTAATTTTATTCGTATTTAGACTGTAAAAAGAATCAAAAACTTAGTTGTATGTCCTTTAAATTACGATGCTGTTAGTTGCATGTCCTTATCTGAACGGCCAACGCATCATACAATTGAAATCAAAGCAAAAAAGTCTCCGGAAGTTGATTGCAAACACCCGTCTCGGTATTATTTGCCCTGGCCATGTGGGGGTGCGGGGAAATGAACAGGCTGACCGACAGGCAGGGAATGCACCTCTTAGTGGTAGATTAACTATGGACAAGGTAGAGGTGATCGTGCGCCTGTGGGAACAGGTGGAGAAGGCGGGGGAACAGATTGAGAACCCGTATGTGGAAAGAATGAGATTGCGGGGGATCGGCACTGGTTCCGGAAGGATTTCAAAACTGAGAGGGAAGACCAGGAGAACTTTCAATCATATAGCGGTGAGAAAGATTAGTTGTATGACTCTTCGCTGGCTGTTGAACGAGGAGACGGAGGGTGTATGGACATGCCCTGAGTGCAGTAATGTCGGTTCTTAGCTAACTCAGTACAACTCAAACAACTCAATTGGTCACGGTTTGACGGGAAATTATGAAACATATGAGTCACACGGCACCGGAACACATAACTGTTACCAAACAGGGACACAACACGCTAATCCAGTGGTTCTCAACCGGTGGGGAATCCCCTCCACTGGGAGGAATTTTAGGGTTTCCGGGGGGGGGGGGGAATTAAGATTATTTCAAGATCGCGTTAATACTAGAACCGATTACTTTTAATTGTTTTTCCCTTTATACTGTACGTCTCACCCTTCTAAAATTCAATTTATAAAGTAGAGCCACAAGTCATATTTTAATTGGACGTCTTTACTTTTTTAGTATGTGCTATTAAATTTAGCTTCCATTATTACGCATACTGTGTAGGGGCGGGGCGGGATTTTTAGGTAGGAAATACGAAAGGGGGGAATAACGTTCTGAAAATATGGTGAAGGGGGGCACGGGCCAAAACAGGTTGAGAACCACTGCGCTAATCCATCTGCATACAGTCTAATGCCGTGACGAGTGCGTTTCTCCAACAATTCGACATAGTTTGAAGCAGACAAATATGAATTGGAAAATGGATTCTAAAACTGGAACATTAAATAAAAGATAACAACTTAAAGGTAATATTTTGTTACGTCTACATTAAACAGGAAGGACCTGTGGCGCAGGGGAGTGAACACGTTTGACAATATCCCGATATACTGAGACGAGCGTTCGAAACCAGCCCCAGGGGATTTGGAGTTAGACCGCCTTGCGTTGATTTCGTCAGTATAAGTATTTGTTGTCCAGAAAGCAATGGCACTACTGAATAGAAAAATTGCATAGTAAATTACAATCAGCCAACAAATGTTGGGGTTGATTGTAAAGAACATTACAATAATTAAGAGACCCAGCTATACATTTTAAGGTACGTTTGATATATGGTGCTAGACTCGTATTTCATAGACCGATCGGCCCTGGACAGGGAAGCGGTGGTGGTGTAGTGGCTAGAACCACGTCTGTCTGCGCCGTGGTTATGGGTTCCATTCACATGTGAATGGGTTTGGGTTTTTAACTCAGCCTTACGTGGGTATCATGAAATGTCTGGGAAGTAATGGCGGTTGTTGATATACTGATCACACACCTCCAGGCATATAGAAGGATCTACTTATAACACAAAGGACAACATCCATGCAATTAAGCATCAGTTACTTATAAACGTTATCAGAACTTCCCGTGGCGGTCAGCATGGCAGAATGGATAAAAGAGTTAGTTCTTTCAAATCCGGTGTGCTGATGCCGAAGTTGCGGGTTCATCCCCTACACCGGTCAGTTGGACTAAAATGTTGACTTCCCGTCCTTGACTTGGGGACGTAAATTACAAGTACCTCTGAAGTTGGAATGGGTTCGCCTGATGGCGAGGAACACTAATAATAGGGAAAGCTAAACCATACGCAAATATCACTCCAGTGCACGATAAGTAGTAACACATTTATGGACTACGCTTGAGTTCATAGGGAGCGAACAAAAAAATAAACACACACACAACTTCCTGTTGTTTACCTGTAGGAAAATAAATAGCTTTCTATTCGTTTAATCAAACTGGGAAAACAAACGAGCGTGGGCGAGTCAGTACAAACAATGTTAACTTTTTGGATTTCAACAACGTTTCTTATCTATTGCGCGGGATAATGTTTTGATGTTTTGTTAACATCATACGTCTAATCTGTGTATCCGGCACTCTGCACCAGGTGTGCTACAAATCCTGTCCTTTAAAACAGGATTTAGAATATACGTCGCTGTCATTTCTTAATTAAGGCATATTTATATGTACGTGTGCGAATGGGTGTGTCTCTGTGTGTATTAGTGTGTATGTATGTATGTGTGTGTGTGTGTGTGTGTGTATGTGTGTGTGTGGGCGTCTGTAGCTTGGGGGTCAGTTAGTTGCATATCCTTTACAAGGCATCGCAGTCAATCCCAGCGTCTGTTTTGTTGTTTGTAATTTCTTGGCGAGTTTACGTTCAGTAGATTGCCATTGCTTTCTGATAGATCGGCACTCATACCTTTGTATGGAAAGAAACGCAAGGCATTTTGCTGCCAAATCGTCCGCAGCTGTATTTCGATCGCGGTGGGCGTGATTATGAATTACATTCGTAACCTCTAAGCCACAGAGCCGACAGCTTAGGGATCATCATCATCATCATCATCATCATCATCATCATCATCATCATCATCATCATCACCTAGTGCCCTGCCAGCTGGCGTAGTTGTTCACGACTTCACAGATCTCGGTCTTTGGTCTCTGCTGATGACATTCCTCCATGCCACCGTCTCAATGCATCCAGCATCATTTCTATTGCTCTGCCTCTGCCTCTCTTCCCCTCGATCTATCCAATCATCACGATGTTCTCTATTGCCTCTCCTTTCATAACATGACAAAAGAAAGCTGTTTGTCTCTTTCGTATTGTTGTATATAATGTTCTAGTTTCATTAACCTCTTTTAGGCAATCGTCGTTACTCACTCTGGCAGTCCAAGAAATTCGTAACATTTATCTTAAGAACCACATCTCTGCTGTGTCCAAGTTCTTCCTAATGTGTTCAATTACATTCCAAGATTCACTGCCACACAGCAAAACAAGTTCTATATAGCACTTCAGCACCCTCTTTCGTACACTCAGTGATAGTGACTTATTGCATAACATACTTTTCATTTTCTGAAATGCAGCTTTTGTTTGCCCTATTCTGTTCTTAATCTCTGTTGTGCACCTTCCGTCTGATGTTATAAATACCATTAGGTATTTAACATTATTCTTAACTTAGGGGTAGTGAACGCAATTTCACAATCCCGACACATCAGATTCGATGTCAGCCGCAGGTTTATTCGAAGCAGATATCTGTGTGTTGGTTTTCTCTAGAGTATGAACGTCGGTCGTCCAGAATGCAACGGCAAACTACTGAACTTAAAATTGCTTAGAAAATCACAAACACCAAATAAATTTTGAGGTTGATTGTAATGTGATGTAAAGGAGGTGAAACTAAATATTTCACACACACACACACACACACACACACACACACACACACACACACACACGCGCGCGCACACACACACACACACACACACACAAGGGAAGGTAGTAGTACTGAGGATACTACCGTTGCGGTGTTATGTGTTAGACACATCATCATCATCATCATCATCATCATCATCATCATCATCATCATCATCATCATCATCATCATGACGTACAATGAATGATTGCTCAAATATAGCGAGGCGTTAGCAATTAGGTGGTTCCTGCCGATTTTGTGCAAACAGAAACAGTTCGTTGTAAATTGGAAACTATCGTAGGGATAACAGATGTTCCACATTCGAACAATACCCTTGACTATGTATTATTCATTTATGCATTTCAGGTGATATATAACTCGGCAGTATACATCTGACGAGATGCAGCGAAATATGCCAGGCAATAAATAGTGCAACATATTGTTTGTTGATTTGTGTACAAAATCATAATATTCATCATAATTATCATAATATTATTTATCATCATAATTATCATGGTATTATTCATCATCATAATTATCATGATATTCTTTATCATCATAATTATCATGGTATTATTCATAATCATAATTATCATGATATTCTTCATCATCATAATTATCATGGTATTATTCATCATCATAATTATCATGATATTCTTCATCATCATAATTATCATGGTATTATTCATCATCATAATTATCATGATATTCTTCATCATCATAATTATCATGGTATTATTCATCATCATAATTATCATGATATTCTTCATCATCATAATTATCATGGTATTATTCATCATCATAATTATCATGATATTCTTCATCATCATAATTATCATGGTATTATTCATCATCATAATTATCATGATATTCTTCATCATCATAATTATCATGGTATTATTCATCATCATAATTATCATCAGGGCATATCTATCAATATGTCATATATATATATATATATATATATCATATGTCATATGTCATATCTTCAATATGTCATCAGGACATAAAGAAAGAATGGAAGATAATAGGGAAACAAAACTCGCTTACACTCAAGAAATAAATGACCGTAGACCCCGAGGTAGACCAAGAAGAATGTGGAGAGATAATATATATACAGACCTACAAGCACTTGGAATCAACGACTGGCAAGAGAAGGTCAAACAGAGAGATGAATGGAGACGGATTGTATCTGCAGCAACGAACCTCAATGGCTCATAACGCTGAAGAAGAAGAATAATTATCATGATATTCTTCATCATCATAATTATCACCATAATTTTCATCATTACCGCATTATCACGATTATCATCTTCACGGCCACCATCACCACCACTATCCAGCACCATCACCACCACCACCACTACATCCATCAGCACCACAACTACCACCACCACCACCATCATCATCAGTGAGCATGGCGTCACCGTCTTTAATATCGGCAGTAGTGTCGCCAACTCTTTCTACTCTGTATCCTATCATTGTTCAACCATTCCATGTTTCTCTGTCATACAATAATGAAGAGTAAATGTAACTCATGATCTCTTTTAATTTTAATTCTTTGGATGTGTAATCCTCGACACATCTCTCCCGTCCCTCCCCTTTCCAACAAAATATTGAGACCCCTCTGACGTAAACTCTTCTCAACATCTGACGCTACAATCGTTCATCCCGTCCCAACAAAAAGAGCGAGGATACGCCTCTGAAATAAATACTCTTGTAGCTCTATAAACCTTCCTCTCAAGTCTGTATAGTTGAAAGGTCGTTCATTTTAATACTCCCTGGATTTAGCGATGACCAACTGAAAGCAATATGTCTTTGACAGCTTGAGAAGGTCTTAGTTTCATTTCCACAATTTGAAATGTATTTCCTCCTCCCTTATTTTCAGCTTCTGTCTTTTAAGAAGGGAGATTTTCATTTCATTAAACTGAAATTCTGTCATCTCCCGCTGTATTAAAAATAAATGAAGCAATCGCCTCAGACTAAAACTGGAGCGATGCTGTTCTGATTAATCATAATCACTGAGGTGTCTTTTTGCGATGCTGTTCTCATTAATAATAATCACTATGGGTGTCTTTTTGCATCCTCAAGGTATGACAAGTCGTCTGGTGGCGGGAGAGTGGGACATTCGATCTGTCATGTCTTTTTCTTGACCTGGTCAAGTGTGTTTTCATTCTGTTGACTTCTTGTTGATATGTTTCAGTAAAGATAAACTGTTTATTTTTGAGTCTTTTTAACACCAAGACGGCTTTCAGTTTGCAGATCCGCATGGCTGAATTGATAAGAAAGCGTGTTCTTAAACATCCGGTGTGCTGATGACGAGGTAGGTAGTTCAACCCCTACACCGGACACCTGGACTGAAATGTTGACCTGTCATCCTTGACTGGGGGATGTAAATTACAAGTACCTCTGAAGTCGGAGTGGGTTCGCCTGATGGCGAGGGACACTGTTAATAGGGAAAGCTAATCCACACACAAAATCCAACCCATCACTACTATAAATAGTGTGTATGGACTACGCTTGTGTTCAAGGTGAGCGAGCGAAAAAAAAAATTTCAAGAAGGCTTCTAGTTTCTTTCTTTAATTTACGCAGATACACAGAATTAGAAAAACATTCTGTATTATTTTTTGCGTACTTATGCTCTAATTATTGTTAGAAAGTAATAGTTACGGACTCCCTGGTGAAGGGGTTAAGGACGCTATTCGTAATCCCGTATATCCACGTAAGAAGCACAGCTGCGCGAGGTTCGGCGGCGGATCGCGTCGCTTATGTTTATTACGGAAAGATATGTGAGCCTGCCGTCCAGAAAGCAATGGCAAACTATTGAACTTGCCAAGACATCAACAGCAGCTGAAAAATGCTGGTGTTGACTGCAATGTCCTGTAAATAGGATATGGGAAAAAAAATCCAGCTACGAATACTTAATGTTTCTCTTAAGACACGTTTCAAAAATTATCGTTTAGTTGTCTCCCCTTTCTTTAAAAGCCTTTGGGACTTCTTCTTCTTCTTCTTCTTCTTCTTCTTCTTCTTCTTCTTCTTCTTCTTCTTCTTCTTCTTCTTCTTCTTCTTCTTCTTCTTCTTCTTCTTCTTCTTCTTATTCTCCTCCTCCTTCTTCTTCTTCTTCTTCTTCTTCTTCTTCTTCTTCTTCTTCTTCTTCTTCTTCTTCTTCTTCTTCTTCTTCTTCTTCTTCTTCTTCTTCTTCTTCTTCTTCTTCTCCTCCTCCTCCTTCTTCTTCTTCTTCTTCTTCTTCTTCTTCTTCTTCTTCTTCTTCTTCTTCTTCTTCTTCTTCTTCTTCTTCTTCTTCTTCTTCTTCTTCTTCTTCTTCTTCTTCTTCTTCTTCTTCGTCTGCTATCTATCTTCTTCTTTTCTATCTCTTGCTAACAACCTAGACTTTCAATAATCTCTTTCTAACTAGCATCCTAGACTTTCTATAATCTATCTCTAGCTAACATCCTAGACTTTCTATAATCTATCTCTAGCTAATAACTTAGACTTTCTATAATCTATCTCTAGCTAACATCCTAGACTTTCTATAATCTATCTCTAGCTAATAACTTAGACTTTCTATAATCTATCTCTAGCTAACATCCTAGACTTTCTATAATCTATCTCTAGCTAACATCCTAGACTTTCTATAATCTATCTCTAGCTAACATCCTAGACTTTCTATAATCTATCTCTAGCTAACATCCTAGACTTTCTATAATATATCTATCTAACATCCTAGACTTTCTATAATATATCTATCTAACATCCTAGACTTTCTATAATATATCTATCTAACATCCTAGACTTTCTATAATCTATATGTAATTAACACCTGAAACCATCTCTAATTTACCTCCAAGTGGCATACAGACTAACTGAAGACTATCCCTATCTCATGTTCCCGCGGCATCCCCAGATCATTGCTCTACAATATTAGAATACTTTTAGCTCACCATAAGCAAATCACCACCGGACATCTATCGTTTGACCCCCCCCCCCCATGGTCTGGGAAGGTTAACCTGGTAAATAATGCATGATGAAGTCGGATGTGTCGGCCGAAATGCGCAAACATCGCTGTTCTGCTATAAACAATCACAACGCAATTACGTCCAATACAAACATTTCGGACGAAAGAAGAAGTAGAAGAACCACCATGACATTTCATGCCACTAGAACAGCCTCCAAATAGTAGTTTTAATATTCAAGTCATTATATCTTTCCCCCAATTTCCTCAGCTTCTAACAAACTATTATTGGTTTCCAATTCGTCCAAACTATTTGCCTTCCAGGTACGAACATTCCCCCAGATGACAAGTCCAGTCCGATCAGGAGTAACGTTTCCGCTAGACTTCTGCTAGACTTAAGTTGGTGACACGACTTCCGTGCCGATTTTCCAGCAGTCACAGATCGGATGTTGCTCATACCGTGGGCAAATGTGGCTTCTGAGTGCCAAGCCGTGATCGGCAGGTCAAACAGGCGGTTGTGAGAATCGTTAATTTTGGCGGGGCTCTACAAGTGTCAGTGACTGAGAGACCAGTGCAATTAACAGTAATTGCGACAAATACGATATTCTTTAATTGTCAGATAGTTTATACTATATGCGAAGAGGGAGGAGAAAGAATGAAAGAAAGAAAAGGAAAAGAAGAACAAGAAGAAGAAGGAGGAGGAGGAGGAGGAGGAGGATTTGGAGGAGGAAGAGGAGGAGAAGGAGAAGGAAGGGAGGAGAAAGAAGAAGAAGAAGAAGAAGAAGAAGAAGAAGAAGAAGAAGAAGAAGAAGAAGAAGAAGAAGAAGAAGAAGAAGAAGAAGAAGAAGAAGAAGTCTTTCATGTCACTACCTATTCCCAAAACGAGTATTAACAGAAGAGTGCACAGCGTCGTCGTATTACAGTTAGCAAGGTAATCAAAAGTTTAACGATCGAAAGATTATTGTCAAAAGTACTTGTGCATGTCTGAAAGATATGAGCTACATACAAAGCATGCAAATGCACTCTTTTCTTGTTGTTCCTACTGAGAACAGTTTATTTATGTGTGCATTTTGGTATACAGGAGACAAATGAAAATCGTAAATTGATTAGAGAAATTAGACGTAGACAGTCAAAAATTTTTGGACATGTTATGAGAAGAAATGGATTGGAGAACTTGGTGACAACTGGCAAGATCGAAGGGAACAGACAAAGGGGAAGACCGAGAGGAAAATACCTGGATGGCTTGGCCACATGGCATGGACGAGACAGGAACACTGAGCTGATCCACGATGCTGGTGATCGAGTGAAATGGCGAATCACGACCGCCCACGCTTTCCGGCATGGCACATGATTGATTGATTGATTGATTTTGGTATACATCTTTCACAGGTGAAATCAATACTGAACAGAGAAACTTGTGTGATTTGAAGGATCCTATGGCCTTTACAATCTTATGAACAAATCTGCTATACAATCTTATGAACAAATCTGCTATACAATCTTATGAACAAATCTGCTATACAATCTTATGAACATATCTGCTATACAATCTTATGAACAAGTACATTTCCATTCATTGGGCATTGAAATTGTGGAAGATATGACAGAAGAAAACAAATAACACGATGATTCTCTTACGGCCATAGATTGTCCTTCGGTCCTAATGGGAGGTTACATATATGATCGTTTGGCACTGTTTCAGTTAAGGAGTGGTCGTGCGTTTCAATCCACCTCGAAGCAGGGACATTAAAAAAAAAATTAAAAAACATTTCTCATGCGCTCCAAGGTTGACGCAGCCTTATATTATTACTATACATTTTCTGGAAAGTAAAAGCATAATATTGATACCATTACCCACCGAGTGCTGAATGGTCATTAAAATATGAACAATATAAAATGACGCAAAGTAGTGCAGCTTTACACAACAGAATTACGACACATACAGGACGTTGTGGCGATTAGCTTTCATCAGCAAACAAACACATACATAAAGCACAACATATAGTCAAGGAGATCTCCTGTGACTCCATTAAGACGTAACGGCAGGATGAGAAGAGTAAAAAGATGAAAAAATTAAAGCAATGAAGAGAAAATAAAAATGGGAAAGTCGTCACGTCTTAATGTAGTCACAGGAGATCTCCGTGACTATATGTTGTGTTTTTTGTATGTGTTTGTTTGCTTATGAAGGCTAATCGCCGCAACGTCCTGTATGTGTCGAAATTCTGTTATGTAAAGCTGTACTACATTGTGTCATTTTATATTGTTTACATTTTCACAGCTTTACCACAGTTCCACCAAATTTTATTCATATGTAAAAATATAAGGCTGACTAGGAACATGTACTATTACGTCTTCCGACACTGAAAAAGAGCTTTTACTTTATCTTCTAAAGACGTACGGTACACACGTTTTAGTATCCACAGTTACAATTTCGATTATTTGAACCAAAGAAAGCAGCAGATGTTAAATCATTGTTTATTTGTTATATCCATGGCAACGTAATATCATTTTGTTGTTACAATCTAGCAAAGATGAGGTTACTCTGTGAGTAAAAGAACAGATTTCTCAAAAAGAGTAGTTTCCCCTGAACCATTGCGGAAGTCCACTTTTCTCGCCATGTGCTCAATGGAAACCAAACGATCAGAAACAAATTTAACAGCTATAATAAAACGTGCACAGGCGTAAATTACACGTGTACCACTCGGCCCGGTTCCATTTACCAGTTTACATCTGTATGAACCCCAATGGTATATTTCTCAAACGTATTCTATTTATTGTGCGAACTTTATGTTTGTTTACACGTGACTCTCCGTAACAAAGCCATGTGATCAACAGAAGCGGAGTTGTAAACCCTAATTGTTTTTTTTGTTTTTTTTTCAGAATTGAGTGGAAGTAGACATCCACGCATGAACAATCAATTCTATTTTCGTTATTGCTTCACCAGAATTCTAAAACAGTGAGGGAAAACACTTTGATCAACGTTTAATTCTAAATTCGAGCTCAATAGGTTCTGCTTAGGGTGGTATTAACTTCAATTTACGATCAGCTTTGTTCCAATGTTTATTTCCGCAATCGCCATGTCTACGTTGATTTTAATGGTTGTAAGGCAGTCTGGGCGTTTCGTTATAGCTTTTAGTGAACCCTATCAAGGACATTTGAATTGAAACTAAAATTGTGTGCTTTTTCTACACACTGGACAGGTGTCAATTATTTTGCATAAAATTTTGCTTCTCTCTGACTCGATTTGTTTGCGAGTGTGAATTTGTGTATGACTCTGTGTGTGTATGTGTGTGTGTGTGCGTGTGTGTGTGTGTGTGCATGTATGTGTGTGTGTGTAGAAAATTAGATTGAAACATACATAACAATGTGACCGTCTGACTGCTCGTCTGCATGCCTATGTATCCATTCATCCATCCATCCTTCCTTCCGTCCGTCCGTCCGTCCATCCGTCCGTCCGTCCGTCCGTCTGTCTGTCTGTCTGTCTATCTGTCTGTCTGTTTGTCTGTCCGTCCGTCCGTCCGTCCATCTTCTTGCATGCATGCTGCCTATTTCTGTTTGTCTACTAACCTACCTACCTATCTTCTACATTATTATCTACCTGCCTAGCCCGGAACCTCTCTCTCCTTCTCTCACTCTCTGTGTGTGAATAATTGATGAGTCGTTGATGGGTCGGTCGGTCCATAGGTAAATAAGAAAAAAAAATCCGTGTCTTGAAAGGAATTCAAATACATGACTAGCCACAGGATGACCACGACCCCCCCCCCCCCCATTTCATCATCATTAAGTGCCTTGTCAGCTAGCGTAAGCGTTCATGTCTCTCCACAGATCTCGGCCCTTGGTTTTCTAGGTCTATTCTTCTGATGATATTCCTCCATGCCGCTGTCTCAATCCATCCAGTATCATTTCTCTTGCTCTTCCTCTGCCTCTCTTCCCCTCGATCTTTATAGTTGTCACGATGTTCTCCAATGCCTCCCTTCTCATCACATGACCGAAGAAAGATGTTTGTCTCTTTCTTATTGTTGCATATAATGTTCTAGTTTCATTAGCCTC
Organism: Cepaea hortensis; assembly: GCA_963921405.1. Taxonomy (NCBI): domain Eukaryota; kingdom Metazoa; phylum Mollusca; class Gastropoda; order Stylommatophora; family Helicidae; genus Cepaea; species Cepaea hortensis. The sequence goes on from OY992896.1 coordinate 22,037,017, forward strand.
TTTCGGACAATCGTTGACACTAGTTACTTTGGAAGTCCAAGGAATTCGCAACATTCGTCTAAAGAACCATATCTCTGTTGCTTCCAACTTCTTCCTAATTTGTTCATTTACATTCCAAGATTCTCTGCGAAACAGTAGTACAGGTTCTATGTAGCATTTCAGCACTCTCTGTCTTACATTCAGTGATAGTGACTTATTGCATAAGATACTCTTCATTTTCCGAAAGGCAGCTTTAGCTTGCCCTATTCTGCTCTTAATCTCTGTTGTACATCTTCCATCTGATGTTATAAATGCCCCTAGGTATTTACAGTTATCCACTTGGTTAAGAATGTTCCCTTATATTTCTATTTCACAGTTTGGTTTCACCGTTTTCTTTAATATCACCATTGTTACTGTTTTCTTGCTATTTAAAGCAAGTCCTTTCTTGCCACTCTCTATTACTACAATGTCCAACAATTGTTGTAGGTATATTGCATTATCCGCTACCAATATTGTATCATCTGCATAGCGTATATTGTTTATATTATAACCTCCTATTAGTATTCCTGGCGTCTCTTTGATCTCTTTCATTATTACTTCACTTTAGAGAGAGAATAGATCCGGTGACATTTGGGGACAGTTAATAATATAAAAGCTAGCTAGTCCTAAAGGCAATACGGGCTTACGACAAGGTCATGAATCGTTTCATACAAATAAACTGAAACAAATACACTCTTACAAGATGTACACCTTCATCAACAAATATACGTTATCATTTCTAAGAATAACATAGCCAAGAAGCTACTTTATAAATATATTATGTCTTAACAGCTAGTTTGTCTGCCCACTCCTTTTTAACGTGCTGTAAATAGGTTTTCAAATGTAAATCTGTTTAAATTTCTCGCAAACATATGTTAATATTGTACGAGCGTGAAACCAATTTAAGCTCGCGTTAGACCAGTGTTTCCCAACCTTTTTTGTACCATGCCCCACTTAAGCCTTTCTAAAATTCATATTGCCCCCCTCCCCCGCCCCATGCCCCCCCCCCCCCCCCCTCAACATATACATTATTTTTAATATTCAAAAATTGAAATGTTCACTAAAGAAACTTGAATGATAGGTTTTAGGAAGAAATCACTAGGTAATTATTGAGCAAACACAGTAAGTAAATTTTCAAAACATATAATGGAGAACTGAAATTCAAGTACAAAATAATTTTAATGAAAGATTTTTCTATATTATTTTAATTATTAGTAATTATTTATTATTTAAATTTAGTGAGATCCTTGCGCTTGATGCTTGCTGCAAAGAGATCTTATGTCAGGTTCCAATTTAGTTAACTTCAGTCTCAAGTCTCCCCGTTTTGTTATATTCAGCCGATTTCTTCCATTTTCGAATTGCCCCCCTTAACAGTCAAATTGCCCCCCCCTGTGGGGCGTGGGCCCCACGTTGGGAAACACTGCGTTAGACAGTAAGTATGTTTTAAGTAATTTCAATATTGCGAATTGTTTCTTAAGCTGAAGTTGTGGGCGGCCATAACAAACATGTTTATAGACACTGTGGAATGTGACACTTTGAAATCAAGGTGACTTAGTGACAACTGGCGATTCTGACGGTAATAGAGCAAGGGAAAGGTATAGAGATACATATATGGATGGCATGGCTACATTACATATACGAGACAAGAACTGATCCACGACTCTGGTGATCTCGTGTGATGGCGAACCAAGACCACCGACGCCTTTCGGCACGGTACATGATGATGATGAATGTGTATGACACTGCGTTTGACTATCCCCTAAGTCACAGATGTCGATGTAAGATCAGGAAACCCACCTCCTCTTCTCTTCTTCAGGCTTCCATCTGCCAATGAAGCGTAGGCCCTCAGCCAACTCAGGCCCAGCCCTCTGTAGTCCTGGTCAGGATTGCTTAGATGAATGGTTCTCAACTTATTTGGCCCATGCACCCCTTCACCATATGTGCAGAATGTCATTTCTCCCCCCACCCCCTTTTTTCGTATTTCCTCCCTATAAATTCCTCTCCCCGCCTCTACACAGTATACGTAAAAATAGAAGCTAAATTTAACAACACATACTACAACAAGCCTAGACATCTACACAAAACGTGATTTGCGGGTCTACTGACGTTATAAAACGAATTTCAGTAGGGCGAGAAGTACAGAGGTGAAGTATGGAGGAAAACCCAATATCAAGTAATCGGTTCTTGTATTAATTCGATCTTGAAGTAATCTTAATAACCCTAAAATTCTTCCCTGGGGGGGGGGGGGAATTCTCCACCAGTTGAGAACCACTGGTTGAGATTATGCAGTAACAGTTTTCCACAGGATGAAGTGAACATCATGACGCCGCCATCCTTAATCGGCTCTTACGACATGCATGGTAGGTTACAGTGTTACAATTCGTGGCTTCTCTCAAGGATCATGGTAGCACAAGTGCGGGGAAGCCAGTATACGGGATCATATGTCCAAACAGTCAGGATGTGGTAACTCCCACTGAATTGTTCTTTCGTTTTACCCTTATACTTTATTAAAAATCCCCCATATCCCTGTGATTTTTTTATTTATTCTTCCAATACAAGACGAGAGTCTGGCCGGGTGGCTAGAATGCTAGGCTGCCATTCGGAAGACCCGGATTCGAAGCCTCGTTAAGGTGCTGGATTTGGTTCTCTCTGTGGGTAAGACGAAAATCCAAACCTGCACAGTTGGCGGTGACTGCACTAGCCAAGCAGCCTTAATTCCGCAACCCCCCTCCCCCTTCCCTGTCCTACACGGCAAGGTACTATAACCAATAATGACAGTCAGTGTTTATTCTTCCAATATAGGAAGTCGCGGTGATGCAACAGCTTGTTCTCATACCTGCCGGCCCGGTGGTCATGTGTTCAAATCCTCTTGGAGGCGGGATCAACGCCCACTCCCCCGGATACGGTCTCCCAGGTCGACGACCCAGCAAAAAGTGAAAACACGGAGACTTTCACGGATTTAAATACGACAGGAATGATATTGCCCCAGTCATCCATCTAGTGCCGAATGGTCCAAAAATATGGGGCTAGCATAATATACCAAAAGCAACTTAATATGCCCTTTATTCGCGTGACTTTTCGGACCATTTCCAGATACCCATTTAAGGTGACTGAATACAAAAGAATCCACACTGAAGGGAGACGATTGTTAGCCATTGTGCCAGCGTGGCTCCCGAATCTGTCCATATGATCTATTATTTTAGATTTTTAACGAAACATAGTGCACATGGGTGTTCATCTTGTTCGTCCTTATACGAGAAAAGTATATATCCGATTCACTACACCAGGATCATGAGGACGTGAATTATTTACATATCGTTTACAGGACGTCGCAATCAACATCATTTGTTTTGGCTATTTGTGATTGTCTAGACAATTTTACATTCAGTACTTTGCCATTGCTGTCTGAACGACAGACGCTCATAGCATTGCTAAAATCGGCACGCTCACGAATCGGCTGTGGCAGGCTTCGAACCCGATATGTCGGGATTGGGAAACTGCCCACTGCCGCTAAGCCAAAGATGGTGACGCGAGGACAAAGGTCAAGATATTGTAATCATATTGGTTGGATCACTTACCGAGGCCACGGCTGTTGATCCAATAATCTCTCCAGGGGTTAGAAGCGTGACGTAGGCAACATTCGTCATGATGTACTGTATGATGACGATTGCAAATGAGATGTATACAGAACGAGGTGGATCCCTGAAATAAACATGAGATGTATACAGAACGTGGTGGATCCCTGAAATAAACATGAGATGTATACAGAACGAGGTGGATCCCTGAAATAAACATGAGATGTATACAGAACGAGGTGGATCCCTGAAATAAACATGAGATGTATACAGAACGAGGTGGATCCCTGAAATAAACATGAGATGTATACAGAACGAGGTGGATCCCTGAAATAAACATGAGATGTATACAGAACGAGGTGGATCCCTGAAATAAACATGAGATGTATACAGAACGAGGTGGGTCCCTGAAATAAACATGAGATGTATACAGAACGAGATGGATCCCCGAAATAAACATGAGATGTATACAGAACGAGGTGGATCCCTGAAATAAACATGAGATGTATACAGAACGAGATGGATCCCTGAAATAAACATGAGATGTTTACAGAACGAGGTGGATCCCTGAAATAAACATGAGATGTATACAGAACGAGGTGGATACCTGAAATAAACATGAGATGTTTACAGAACGAGGTAGATCCCTGAAATAAACATGAGATGTATACAGAACGAGGTGGATCCCTGAAATAAACATGAGATGTTTACAGAACGAGGTGGATCCCTGAAATAAACATGAGATGTATACAGAACGAGGTGGATACCTGAAATAAACATGAGATGTATACAGAACGAGATGGATCACTGAAATAAACATGCAACAATACTGATGCCAATATTATTATCCATTTATTTGTGATGTTATTATAACATGGAGAGAATAGTTTAGCATGGCCGAATGGATAAGAATTCGTGTTCTTAAACATCCGGTGTGCTGATGCCGAGGTAAGGGTTCAACAACTTCACCGGACATTTAGACTAAACTGTTGACCTCTCGTCCTTGACTTGGGGACGTAAACTACAAGTACCCTGAAGTCGGAGTGGGTTCGCCTGATGGAGAGGGACACTGTTGATAGGGACGCAAAATTCAGTCCAGCTTCTTTCCAAATCTTTCCAGTTGTAACAACGTGATCCAGTTTATGTTTTCTCACGATGTGCCCCTCCCTTCCCCACGGGCCACCCCCCCCCCATCCCGCCACCCCGCCACCCCCCCCCCCAAAAAAAAAAAAAAATAAAAATAAAAATAAAAATGAAGACTGCCCCTTTCTGATCTGTGTAATGAGTAGTTTTTGCGACTTAACAAAAAAATTAGTTGCATATCCTTTACAGGACGTAGCAGTCAACCCGAAAATTTTTTGGCTGTTTGTGAATCCTGGGCAAGTTTACTTTTAGTAGTTTGCCATTGCTTTCTGAACGTCAAGCACCCATACCATTTCATAAAAAACCAACGCAAGGTGGTCTGCTGCCAAATCGCCCGCAGCTGTGTTTCTAACGCGGTATGCGGTATTACGAACTGTGCCCGTAACGACTTCGCCACGGAGCAACTAAACCCCCCTCAACATGCCTAGTTGACTCACTTCGGCAGTCTAAGGAGTTTTTAACATTATTCTATAAAACCACATCTCCAAAGCTTCTGGGTATTTGTTTCGCCTGTTTACTAATTTACCAAGATTCATAGCCGTTGTTAAAACTGATTCCTAGTAAGATGCACAGATTCTTTTTCTAACTTCCAGTGACAACGTCTTCACTTGCTACGAAGTAGGTTTTGCTTGTCAAATTATGTTGTTTATCTCTGTGTTGCATCTTTCATTTGAAGTTATCCAGGCCTAAATATTTGAATTTATGCATTTGCCCCAAAATAACATCATTTACGCTAATTGTACACTTAGATAAAATAGATTTCTTTGAATGCAGCAAATGCAACTGACCTTCCGGGGTCCTTGACCTCCTCCAGGAGAGTTGTCATGACCTGCCAACCCCCGTAGGAAAATATGGAGTAGAAAATGGCGAGAGCAAACTTCCCAGGCTCCTGAGTGGTCGATTCAAACGCCGTCTCAAAGTTCTCTGTCTTTCCTGTCATAATAATAATAATAATAATAATAATAATAATAATAATAATAATAATAATAATAATAATAACAACAACAATAATAATATCAAGTAGATACTGCCAATGCCATAATGTGCCAGTCGATAAGTGTGGGCGGTCTTGTTTCATGTTTAAATATATTATTCTTATTATTATTATTATTATTATTATTATTATTATTATTATTATTATTATTATTATTATTATTATTATTATTATTATTATTACATACACTACTACCACAACTACAAAGTATGCTGTTGCTAACAGTAATGCGTATTGCTGATGTCACTGCGACTGCTACTGCTGGAGAAATAAGACAACACAAACAGAGAGACAGAAAGAAAGCAAGAAAAAGGAAGGGACGAAAATAATGAAGAATAGAAAATAGGAAGTAAGACCCCCCCCTCCCCCCCCCCCTCAAAATAAAAAAAAAATTAAAAAAAAATAAAAAAAAAAAAAGAAGAAGAAAATACCAAAAAAAAAAAAAAAAAAACAGAGAGAGAAGAAAAAGAAGCGCCAGAAATATGAGGTATGCAAACTTACGATGCAAAAAAAAAAAAAAAAAAAAAATGAAAGATAAAGAATGAAATCAGAAGTCAAGCGGGAAAAATAAATACAAATAAAGAGATTTCATGACTAGAGCAATAAGCTGGGGAAAATGAAATAAACAAAAGAATTACCACGAAAGAAAAATAGAAAAAGGGAAGCAAGAAAAATATGAATAGAGCAACCACAAAGCCAAGAAAAAATTAGAATAAAAGGCAAAAAAAAACTAACATAAAACAACATATTCCCTGACTGAATTTAAACACGGAAGTCACAAACAATAGCCTGAATTATTTATTGCCTGGCGTATATCGCTGCATCTAGTCAGGTACATACTGCAGTTAATCTGTATATCATTTGAAGTGAATAAATGAATCATAATTTGGCTGAAATACTTAAAACACATAGTCGATAATATTGTTTGAATGCGGAGCACTTGTAATCCCCTTGTAATCGTAAATTTAAATCGAAGTTTTTCTGTCTGCACAGAATTAGTTGGAACTGCCTAATCGCTAAAGCCCCGGTATATTTGAATAACCGTTTATTATTATTCGTGGAATACATTTTTTCGAAACTGGTTTTCTTTGTTAACTTCACGACCACAAATCGAAGTCACAGATAAGAAACGACTTGAACAAGAACACACAGGAAGTTATCACAATGCATTATTTACAAAAAGACACACAATATATTTACCTTTAGCGAGATTGTAAATGCCAGCTCCGATGATGAGAAGGAGGACGAGCAGTTTGGATCCGGACAACAAAGTCTGTACTTTGGTCACATATTTCATGTAGACACAGTTGAGGATGACCATTGTGACTGTGAGAGAGAATATAGATATGAAATCAATAATCCACACACTTGCACTCGCGACATTTCCACACATGCTCTGTCCCCTAATACAATAGCTAACGACATCCTGTATAGCAGTGGTTCTCAACCTTTTTGGCCCATACACCCCTTCACCATATGTTCAGAATGTCACCCCCCCCCCCTTTTTTTTTTCGTATTTCCTCCGAATAAATCCCCCCACCCCTACACAGTATACGTATAAATTGAAGCTAAATTTAATAACATATACTAGAACAGACGTCTATATAAAACGTGATTTGCGGGCCTACTTACGTTATAAAACGAATTTCAGAAGGGCGAGAAGTACATAACCGCAAATTATGGACAGAAAAATAATATCAAGTAATCGGTTCTTGTATTAACGCGATCTTGAAATAATGTTAATTCCGCCCCCCCCCCCCCCTTTCCCCATTTCTTCCCTGGAAACCCTAAAATTCCGGGGGGGGGGAGGTGTGGATTCCCCACCGGTTGAGAACCACTGCTGTAAAGGATTTACAACTAACTTTTAACAATATACCCAATACACCACAAGTCTTGTAAAAGGGTTCGATGCTTTACATTTCGTATAAATATTCATTGTATTAGCCATTCACGGCTGTTACACTAGCCCACTCTTTATAAGTTATTACTTTAACGCTCTTTCCTCACAAGGCTGCTACCCAACTTCTGTCTGTCACAGACAGTTGCTGTTATGTTAATTCATTAGACACTACGCGTTAGAATGCAACATATAGATTTACTTCTTATAGTCCATGTCGTGTGACGTTAAATATCATGTCTGTCTACAGGCTTCTGTATCTTTTGCTGCCAATCATTTCTGATACTGATGTTCCTCAACGCCATGATGTCAGACTGTCCGGCGTCTTCTATCTTGGTCTCCCCCAGCTCTTCCTCCCCTCCAGCTTTCCTGTTGTCATGACATACTTCAGCTTTCCCCAGTTCATGACACGAACAAAGAATGGGGACTTTACTTCTCATGCGAGTAACTAGAACTCTGTATACGTTAACTTCTTTCAGACTCCTGTCTGTTTCACTTTTCACATGGGGCAAAGAGGAGCATTTTGTGTGATATTCACTGGCACATGAACGGAGCATTATTGGGCGACCCTGTGCCCTGAAGTTGGAACCTCGACAAATAACCAACTGACCAATGTCTTTAAAGATAATTCACTGCTCTGTTTATTCTCATCTGTCATTGTCAAAACTGTCATTTACTGCCAGTATAGTACCTTGCGATGTATGGCAGAGGGGTCTTTGAGCCTGGGAAATTAAGACCGCCTGGCTAGTGCAGTAGCCGCGAACTGTGCAGGTTAGAATTTTCTTTTTGCCCCCGACAGAAAAAATTCCCACACCTTACCGAGGGATCGAACCCGGGTCTTCCGAAGGAAAGTCCGGCGTTGTAACCACTCGGCCAGCCGCTCCTCTTATTCTCATATATTCTCATCATTCTTCTTTAAAACCACATCGCCACAGCTTCCACACAATTCCTGACTTATCTGCTAAATGTCAATGATTGGCTTCTAACCATCTGAATTGGCTCGATATGGCCCATAAGACATCTGTTCCTTATCTCGATTGAAAAATATAATTGCAGAGAATATTCTTCATTTTGTTTAAAAACAATTTATTTTGCTTAGACTACATTTAACTTCAGCAATACATCTCTCATCCGCTGTTACAGTATTAAAGTCAAAAAAATGTTTTGCATATCCTTTACAGGAGGACATCGCTGTCAACATCAGCATCTTTCAGCTGATTGTTGATTTCTTGGCAAGAATACGCCCAGTAGTTTGCCATTGCTTTCTGAGCGACCGGCTCCATACTCTCATAAGTCACTGACGCGACTCGAACCGCTTCCAATTCTCGTGCGCTCACGTCAACCACGAGAGTATTCGGGAGAAAAGTATTAAAGTACCCGCATGGTAAATACATTGACGTAGGTCAGCATGGACGAATGGATAAGAACGCGTGTTCTTAAACACCCGGTGTGCTGATGCCGAGGTAAGTGGTTCAATCCCTACACTGGACAGTTGGACTAAAATGTTGACCTCTCGTCCTTGACTTGGGGACGTAAAGTACAAGTACCTCTGAAGTCGGAGTGGGTTCTCCTGATGGCGAGGGACACTGTTATTAGGGAAAGCTAATCCACACGCAACATTCAGTCCAGCACTACTAGAAGTACTGTGTATTGACTACGCTTGAGTTCAAAGCGAGCCAGCGCAAAACAAAAATAAAAACAAAAACAAAAACATACATTGACTTGTTGTAACTGGTTCCATTCATTTTGTTGTTCCATTGGATTTACACGTTTTCATTGTAATAACCATTACTTCATTTTTTCTGCTATTCATACTATTTGCATACCATTACCATTTAAAAAAAAATTTTCTGTTGCAATTGTATCCATCATTTCTTGCAACTGCGTTTCATTTTCAGCCACCAAAACCATATCATCAGCATAAGGCAAGTTGTTTACATTATGGCCACCAACTAATATTTATATTCCTGTCATGTCTTGCGGAGAACTCACTATTAGAATAATCAATTAACTTATTTGTTACTTCCTATAGAGTTCTTCCTCTTCCGCCCTGTAGCTCCCTCCGTGCTCTCCCAACGTTATTCATCTATATCTGTAATTCTCCTGTCATGCCTTGTATGAAACTCACCATTATAATAACCAGTTAACTCATTTGTTAACTCCTATAGCGTGAGTTAGTAGTTGCTATTAAAATCCTAAGCTATTTCCGTCATTCCTTATAGAAATATGCAATGTCAGGCGCGGAAGCCGAAATAATAGAAAAAGGGGTGTTTTTAGCGACAATTGCCTTCTGACCCGGATCTGTAACGACCTCTTGAAACATGACACAGCTGGAAATCCGTAACTTTTTAGTATCCTAGTTACACGAACACTTTCTTAATGCATGCTATTTTCTACAAGAGTTAACTATGACAGACAGAATGAACCAAGAAAATGTATCGTATGCCTTAATTTGACTGTTGTCCCGAATTCCCAGTACACCCCGGCCTACAAAAAGTGATAGTTCTAACACTTCAACTATTCACTAATGTTTTGGTCTTATTTACAAAAAGGACCAATTTTCCTCGACGTATATGCATATTGTTTTTCGTAACCAACTACACACCTTGTGCTGTATTGGGTACATGGTACTATCCCTGTATGTTTTAGGCTAATCGGCACTCTATGGACGAGGTTGTCAATATCACACGGGCCATTCTACGCTTCCTAGAACATATTCTCGTACCTATATTAGGCTGGTTGGCTCTGGGCGCCAACGTTAATGTAAAAAAAAAATCTCTCCATGGGGATTTGAACATATTACCACTGGACCGGAAGGCAAGCTTGCCAGAAACTCGTTATAGCGACCCCATGTGGTAGGTTGTAGAACGTTCTCTACTGTCCATTTTGCCAATTCACGTGTGCGCGGAGATGACTAGACCAATTTCAGTCTGCGCACACTGTTCAGTCTGTTGTGTCCTGTAATAATACGGAACGTCATCATCATGTATCATGGTGTTAAGCGTGGGCGACCATGGCACATCATCTCCCACGGTCAACAGATTCTTAGATCATCATCATCATCATGCGCCGTGCCGGTAAGCGTGGGCGGTCTTCTTATTAGCCACCTCACACAGTCACTAGAGTCGTGAATCAGCTCTGTGTTCTTGTCTCGACCGTGTCATTAGGTCAAGCCATCCTTATAGTTACTTCTGTGCCTTCCCCTTGTTCTTTTCCCCCTCAATCTTACCAGTTGTCACCAGGTTCTCTAGTTTATTCTTCTCATAACGTGTCTAAAATATTGTGAATGTCTACGTCTAATTTCTCTAATCAGCTTGCGGTTTTCATTCACCTCTTGGTTTTTCTATATGTCCATGACATCCTGAGCATTGTACTCGGAAATCACATTTCCACTGTCATTAGATGTTTTCGGCTTATCTGCTCATAGTCCATGTTTCTTAGATAGGTCTACGCTTTTGTTTCGATCCCGCCACGTGGCCAAGTCATCGGGGTATTTATCATTCTACCAACACCTTGCTCTTTCCCCATATCGTTTGCAAGTTGTAACTAAGTTTTGTAATTTATTTCTGCTGATAGTTAGTTGTTACAGTAGTTGCATTTCGTCTACAGGACGTCACAGTCAACCCCAGAATTTGTTAGCTGTTTGTGAATTTCTTGGCAAGTTTACGTACAGTATTTTACCATTGCTTTCTGAACGACCGGAACTCATACCATTTTACGAAACCCAACGCAAGGAGGTCAGCTGTCAAATCGCCCGAAGCTGTGTTTCGAAAGGAGTATGCGGAGTTACGAATTTATCCTTCGCCACAAAGGGGTTATCTACTGACATGCTCACAAAAAAAAAAAAAAAATATTGACTGTCTGCGTCTAATTTCTCTATTCAATTTAAGATTTTCATTTGTTTCTGTGAAGACGTTTTTTTTCACGGTCCGCTGATAATGTTTTTTGCATTTTCCTCAGAAACGACATTTCCACTGCTGTTAGTTATTTTTCAGCTAGTCTACGTATTGTCCCTATTGTCCATGTTTCACTCACATACAACAGCATGGGTTCTATAAACTATATACTTAGAGGCACTGAACGTGTTTCACTATTCCCTAAAACACCCAATGGAGTGTTCACAATCAGCTGCGAGAGATTTGGAAGCAGGCCGTCCTGCGTTGATTTGGTACGGGTGTCAGCCGCTAAGAAAGCAATGGCGAACTGCTGAACGTGAAAACTGTTAAGTAAACTACAAACATCCAAAAATGCTGGGTCTGACTGCAACGCCATGTAAAGGACATGAGACTAACATTTTAACTAACATGTAGAAAACGGGCTCACCTGTTTTGTTTGTGTTCATAAGACATATTTTACGTAAGTAAAAATCGTCTGGTAGAAATTATATGCTAATGAAACATGAAACAGAAAGAAGTCACACAACACGGGGCCGCACCTGCAACTGTTTACGTTTAGTGTTAGGATTCGGTTGACTTCTTCCATAATAATTAGGCATACATTATGTACCAGGAGGGGGGGGGGATTAGATTTGAGTTACGACGTCCGCTTTTATTTGGCAAAATGGCTTGGAGGTCCGAAATAAATGTGTAGAGAACAGAGTGGATTGGAGTTGCAAGAATCAACTGTTGAGAGCGGAGTGGTTTGGAGTTGCGACGTCCTCATTTAGAAGACAGGGTGTATTGAACAGATGTCTCGTCTGCCTCTAGAGGACAATGGGGATTGAGACATATCCCGTCACATCAGCTCCTGCAACATTCGGCACATCAGAGCCTCAACATCCTGAGACATCAGTACCTCAACATCCTGAGACATCAGTACCTCAACATCTGGGCACATCAGCTCCTCCAAATCTGGTCACATCAGCGCCTCAACATCGTGAGACATCGACGATTCAACATCCAGCTCTTGGATTTACCAAGATTAAGATTATTGGATTAAAAGTTAGTTGCATATCCTTTACAGGACGTCGCAGTCAATCCCAGCATTTTTGGCTGTGTGTGATTTATTGGCAAGTTTACGTTCAGTAGTTTGCTATTGCAAACCATCTTGGATTAAATTAAGTAAATCGGTCTTGATAGTTACCCGACCATGTGTGAAAGTGCACTGGTTCTTCAACAAGACACTTTTATCATGCGAAGTTACAATGTTTAAATACCACGTTGCACATACCTTTCATTATTTCTGTTGTCTATCTTGGCATGCCGTGTCTACCTCACGGCTAGCACGCTTGCAAACTAGCCCCTAAGTTATAATTTCGAATTTGCATTTTGGAGGTTTTTCAAAAGGGAGACGTTATTAGCAGCGCGCTTCGAATAATACTGAGCGTTATTCACAGCGCGCTTGGAAAGGATAGGCCTACTGAGCATTATACACAGCGCGCTGCTAATAATATTGAGATTAATAATATGGATATACACTCCGACGGCAGTGAGGGCCCACCCAGGCCCAGAAACATTGATTGCATCCATCGATCCGTCTAGCAGCCTACCACACACTCCACCGGAAGTGATTACATTAGTAAACATCATGTGACCAGCCGTGACTGCGAATAACACCTCCCTTGACTACGTGTTATTCGACGAATAACACATAGCCAGGGGAGGCGTTATTCGCAGTGCATTTCGAATAATCACTTCGTTTTTTTAAAAAATTGACCTGGGCTCCCAGGTCGGTCCAACCTAAAATGGGCGCCACGAAATGTCATGCAATGTAAAGGCGGGAAGCGCCATATTGACCACGTCACCGACGGAGTGCGACTGAGTGTAAACAAAAATGAGACCAGCGTCAAGGCTTATAAAAGGGTCGTTGACTTACGTATTGTGTTAACTGATCCAGTGCCTCAAATGAACAAGTATTATAATGCAAATTTCCGTTTACTGAACATTGAAACTGAGGTTGGCTCCACGAAACAAAAAAACCAATGTGATGACTCTTGTATGGTATATATCGTTCTTCTGTTCAAATGGAAGGTCACATTTGGTGATATATTATCCTTTGGCACTTAATTAGTTAAAGTATCGAAAGAAAGAATGAAGCAGGGATTATCATTACACTCAGCAATACAGTATAACATTGTGGATTGTGACAAAGTACAAACTCTCATATGTTTTATGTACACCAAACAGCTCAGATGTTTTCAATAAATATCAGAAACCAAAATGTGTATTATTTTAACTAATAATTAGTTTTTAAAACCATAATGTTTATATTTCAAACCGCAGTGTGTATTACTTTAACCTATACTCCTTATTGCCGGCTTCCTGGCTTAGAGGTTAGCGACTTTTCTCCGTAATCTCGCATACTCTCGTTGGTAACGTGATGACGGTGAGAATCAGCAGTGGTTCAAATCGCATCGGTAACTTACGGGGTATGTGAGCCGGCCGCTCAGAAACAATGGCAAACTATTGAGCGTAATCTTGCCAAGAAATCAACATACAGCTGAAAGATGCTGGTGTTGACAGCGATGTCCTGTAAAGGATATGCAAAAAAAAAAAAATACTCCTTATTATTGTAAACCATAATAACTATTACGTCACATCATCTGTTTATTATTTTCTCCATAATCTTCCCGATTTTAAACCATATTATTTATTATTGTACACGACAATGTTTATTAATTGAAACCACACTGTTTATTATTTCAAACCATTATGTTTATTACTTTAATCCACAATGTTTGTTACTTTAACCCACTATGCACATTATATTATTTAGAAAGCAATGGCAACTACTGAACGTAAATTTGCCAATAAATCACGAACAGCTAAAATGCTGGGGTTGTATCCTGTAAAGGATATGCAACTAACTAACTAAAATTACATTAACCTTCTATGTGTACTACTTTAATCCACTGTGTTTACTACTTTAAACCACACTGTTTATTAAAGCGACACCTAATGTTAATAGCTCCGTGGCGAAGTTGAGAAGGAGCAGAATTACTCACGGGGATGACGCCGCCTCCACTTGAAGCAGAACTGATAGGATTCACGGCTCGGAACAAACTAGGTTTTTACATTTACAGCACATTAAAGATAAAGCCATTCACGAAACAAATGAGAATCGTTAATTAATTAGGGGCATTAGTAGACATTCAAGATTATTTGAATGCACGGAACGAGGAGAAATGAACTTGAAAACTCGGCTACAACTAAACATGATGATGATAGTGATGATGATGATGATGATGATGATGATGATGATGATGCAAGCATAATCGCCTTAAGATTCAGTATTACTGGATTGGATGTTAAAGCTTCTTCGAAATGAGCGAAGTTTGACTCGGGCTCCGAAGGTTCACGAGTGAAATTTTTCGGAGACTCCAGTGGGTCGTCGCTAGAGCTATGGAGGTCACGCTTGGTGCGACGCTTTCCTCGCTGCGGAAAGAGACCGAGTCGTATGGGATAAATCCCGGTGCAATGAAGTCGACCCTGTCGTCTTTTAAGCGACTTTTATTTTTGAGCGAAAAGCTGAGAGGTCCTACTGCACGTTACACGCCTTTAATACCCGCTGAGAACTGGAAATGGAAAAGAGCACGCCGAATAATTCTGGTTGAATTTCAAGTTAGAAAACCAACTAATAAAAAAAAAACAGTACTCATAGAGCTATGTGTGTGCAATATCAAAGAATGTTAAAAAGGGAAATCAAATAACACGTCGGTGATGACATACACCAGTCGACCCTAATAACATGATCCGTATGTCGTACAAGCCGTATACTACATAATGTATACTACATACCGTATTCTAAATGCCGTATTCTAAATACCGTATTCTAAATACCGTATTCTTCATACCGTATTCTAAATACCGTATTCTTCATACCGTATTCTAAATACCGTATTCTATATACCAGACTTCAGTTATGATGTAAAGATTAGTTCTTTTCTATTCTCTGTTGGCTAACGTATTATATATGCGTGCATGCATGTGTGTATATGTGTATGTGTGTGTGTGAATGTGTATGTGTGTGTGCGTATATGCGTGTGTATGTGTGTTTGTGTGTATGTAGGTATGTAGGGATGCATGCATGGTATGGTATGGTATGGTGTGGTATGGTGTGGTGTGGTGTGGTATGATGTGGTGTGGTGTGGTGTGGTATGGTGTGGTGTGGTATGGTATGGTTTTGTATGGTATTGTATTGCATTGCATTGCAATGTATAGATGGATGGATGGATGGATGGATGGGTGTGTGCGTATATATATGTCTGTCTGTCTGTCGGTCGGTCGGCCAGTCTGTCTGTCTGTCTGTCTTTCTGTCTGTCTGTCTGTCTGTCTGTCTCTTTGCCTGCCTGCCTGCCCGCCTGCCTGCGTGCCTGCCTGCGTGCCCGCCTGCCTGCCTGCCTGCCTGCCTGCCTGCCTGCCTGCCTGCGTGCCTGCCTGCCTGCCTGCCTGCCTGCCTGCCTGACTGTTTGTTTGTCTGTTATAACTTTGGTAGATTATTTATGACTGTAAATCTTCAGTTCTCTAACAAATTATTCATACTTTATACTTTATACTTTATATAACAGGTCATTATGTATTCATACTTTATACGCCTTTATACGTTGATATACAGACTTCGATCGAAATGTTCGCTTGTATTCGTGTGTCTTTTTCCCTTTCATCGAGTCTTCTAGTTAAATGTTGTATTCATTCGTTTTACTGTCTATATTTGTATCTCACATCCAAATTATGTCCCGGCAATAGGTACATACGACAATAATGACTTGCTAAGAAGCAAGATACGTCAATGTATGTTCTATTGTGTTTTTATTTGTTACACCGACATATCTAACATGTCAAGTGTTTACGTAGTCTATGATACCCGCCTGTTTCTGCATACATCCTATTGCTCGACTCGTTTCCTTGTCTTGTTTGGTTGTCTGTATAAGGTTGTCTGTATAAGGTGGGGGAAGTACTTCTCTACCCGGAACCAGGATATGTGTAGATCGGCTACCGAAATTTCTGCTATATCATTGTTCTAGTTTGTTTCATTTGCGTTTGTCCCATTACTGTCATTCCATGAATGTTTATGTAAATTCCTCTTCGTTGTAGTTTAATAGTTCAGGTTTATGCTCGTTCTTTCGTTAGTTTTTTCCTCGAAGCTGATCTCTATCATCGTAGTTCACTGTTTTAGTTTGTGCTTCTTTTTTTTTTTTTTTTTTTTTCAAATTTTTAATGGTACTTTCTTCGAGATCTTTATGTTTTTGTAGCTTCGATGATTCTTTAATAAAATATTGTGCTGTTCGGTTGGCTGAGTGGCTAGAATGCTGGATTCTCTTTCCAGAGACCCGGGTTCGAATCCTCAGTAAGGTGTGGAGTTGTTTTTTTTTCTGTCGGGGGTAAAAAGAAAATGCTAACCTGCACAGTTCGCGGCGACTGCACTAGCCAGGCGGCCTTAATTTCTTAGACTCAAGAACCCCCTACCATACGACTTCCGGTCGCCAACATGGCGATTAGGCGTTGAACCGTTACGACCTGTGGCGTGTTTATGCTTGTAGCTACGGTTTGCAATCGCATTTTCCTCATGTTGGACTGGTAGTACATGGTTCCGTCGCCTTGCTACTGAGTGAGTGCGTGGGCGACACTGTGAGCTGTGAAATTCGCTTGGAATGCTTTTACATCTATCCTGTACAGTGACCTGCCTGTTCGGAACAATGGCTACCGCTTTCGGCGGGTCGCCCTGCGGTAAAAGACCGAGCCATGTGAGAAAACCCGAGTCAATGAGATCTTTCAGGTGACTGTCGAGTCCATCGACGATGAACTGTGGTTTTCGTGGATGAATTTCGTGTTGGCATTCTGGCGGCGGCATTTAGCACAGTGTACCCGTGCGGGCTGTTGGATTGCCGAGACTCCTGTCTATTCTACTTTTCACATTGGACAGTGGGGAGCATTTTGTGTGATATTCACTGGCACAGGAATGGAGCATGATGGGGACGACCCGTTGCCGTGAAGTTGGAACCTCGACTAACTAACTAACTAACCAACCAACCAACCAACACAACCAATCAACCAACTAACTAACTAACTAACTAACTAACTAACTAACTAACTAACTAACTAACTAACTAACCCCCTGCCATACACTGCAAGGTACTATATTGGCAGTAAGTGACAGTTGTATATTTAACTGTAATATTAGGTTGGCAAGGCACACGATGATGATGAATGTTTATTTTAAGTTTGATTTTAAATACAAAGCTACGGCCTCTCTCACAAGAGGAAATGGAGAAAGCTTCGAAAGAAGAGAAAGATAAGGTGGGGGAATTCAAGCGCTGTGCAGCAGAGGCCAAAAGAGAGGAATTAGAACACTTCATGAATGAGACTGGAAGAGATGAGGCACTGGGAAAGTTCTAGAAATTTTACAGACAGAAAGATGCAAAGAAAAGATCGTCCTCCTCAGTGGGTACAATATACAGAGATAAATATTCGCCTGTGACAACAGGCAGAGAGAAGATGGGAACTTGCCAGGAAAGATTTATACCATAGAAAGATCAGAATGATTGGGAAATCAGAGACTCATTTAGAGAAGATCTATCAGGTACCATTAAAGATACCTAATGTAAAGATATTATACTGCCTGAAGATATCAAACATTTATTGAAAAATAAAAGACACCGCACCAGAACCCGATGGGGTTAGGTTCCCCCACATGAGGGATATGGGTGATGGAAAACTTACCTGCTTTAACCTGAGCATCAGGGCGTCATCAGTACCCTAGGAGTGGGTGCACAGCTATTTAACACCCCATTGTAAACCAGACAAAGATCACTGAAAGCTAAATTGGTTTAGGATTAAAAGCCTGCAGAATACTTTAGGCTAGGTGCTGGAATAGATCGTTGCTGTTAAGCGTCAGGAATATGTAGAAAGGGAACAGCTCAACCCAAAAGGTTTGGGAAGACACCGGCCACGGACGCAATGTTGGTCGAATGCAAATACTTTCGACTATGGTGTTTATGAAGGGTTCCACGACAGGCAGGAGATGACCGTGGCAGTATTCGATCTCCAGGACGCGTACAATATAGTGAGAAATGATAGCTTGAAGTACGCTCTTATGGAGAAGAGAATCCTCGTTTGGTGAACTGGATTGCAGCTGTCTTGTATTTTCGCTAAGGGGTTCTCCGGCTGAGTACATAAACCTCCGAGCCATGTGTCATAGCTCCCGGATTACCACAGGGATCAGCAATTTTACCTGTGATTTTCAATGTGTATACGAGCAAGACTGCAAGCCTCGAAGCACCAGGCAAGGGAACGACATAAATCAAATAGCTCAGGAGTTGCAAGCTACAATGGACAAAGTTATGGATTGATGTATAGAGATGAATGCTGTCATTAACTCAGAGAAGGCACCTCTCTTGTGGTGCTCTCTGCACAATAAGATTGTCAAAGCTGACCACCCAAGCCTCACAATAAATGGTAGAAATGTCAATAGAGAAAGCAGACTGAAATATCTGGGAATGACATTTGGTAGAAGCCATTTCTTTAGAGATCACGCTGAAGTGCTTGTTACAAAGTTTCAGAAGGGTCTCAAAGCACTGAAGAGTATTGCAGCAAGGGACATGGAGTAGAACATGCTATTCACACTTTTTCAGCACTTGATTATTTAAGTGGTAGAGTATGGACTAGGAATGCTCAGTGCATCAAAGGGTCAGCTAGTGAAACTATAGCACACAGAATGAAGCCATGAGTGAGATTCTGAGATTTACAAGGGACACCTCAATAGTGTGCATACGGTACACCCTGGCGTTGCCGACCATTGTAGACAGACTCAAGGGTTTGCAGGCAAGGTCATCATACCTCAGGGTAGCTGCGGACAAGTAGAAATTCAGTAATTAATTCATGACTTATCTCGTCCTGGCAATGTGAATATCTATATCGGTGACTCTGTGTTATTCATGGCAAAAGCAAATGTAAATTTGTAGTAAAGAAGAGTTTGGCATATGACACACCACAACCTCAAGTCTGAGAATGAAGGCGGAGGCGGTTACTGCAGCTTTCCACTGTTTGGAGAACAAATTATAAGCATGTTGTGATTGTACTGATTCACAAAGCATGCTGACAAGAGTGAAGACTGGCATGTTTCACGCTGAATGGTATGCATCAATTCAGAGGCGCAAGTTGTGAGCATTCGCTGGATCTTTTCTCCGGGATACTCTGGTGTGGATGGCAATGAACACGCAGACAGATTGGCTGGGCCCGTGTCGTTAAGGGGTTGATTTGATGCATGATAAAGCAGATGTGGTGAAGGCCCTCTGGAAGCATGCGAATAATGCAAAAGAACAGACATAATACATACTGGCCTAGAGAAAAATGCAGTATCACGGGGTGTAGAGGATGTGGTGGGCAGTCATCACTCAGAGGTAAAGCAAGACGAACGTATAATCAGATTGCCATTAGTATTGGAGTTTTTCGCTGGCTGTTGAAGGTTAAGACTGAGCGTTTACGGGAATGCCTAAAGTGCAGTGATGTCTGTTCTTGATTCAACTCAACTCAACTCTCTGCCTTTCACTTTCTTCGTCTCTCTTCTCCCAATTCCCAACATCCAGCTTAAGAATGGAGGTGGAGGCAGTCACTGCGGCTCTCCGCTGGATGGAGAATACGAAACACACACACACACACATCGTGATTGTAACTGACTTAGAAAGCATGCTGACGAGGGTGAGGACGGGCAGGCTTCGTACGGAGTGGCTTGCTTCGCTTCGGAGGTCACGGGTGACAAGCATCGTCTGGATCTTTTCTCCGGGGCATGCCGGTGTGCTGGGAAATGAACAGACGGACAGATTGGCTGGCTCTGCAAAACTTGGTGGAGTATTGATGCATGACAAGGCAGACCTGGTTGTGGCCTTGTGGGAGCACGTATACACCTCGGAGGAGCAAATGGATTACCATGGTATGGCAAGAATGAGACAGCGAGGGGTGACAAGGGGATCTGGCCGACGCTCAACGCTCAGAGGAAAGGCGAGACGGAAATATAATCAGATTGCTACTGGTACTATTGGGGTTGGAACTCTTCGCTGGCTTCTGGGGATGGGGACGAAGCGCTTATGGGAATGCCCCGAATGCTGTAATGTCGGTTCCTAAATCAATCAAGCAATCTACTCCCAATTCATTCTTTAAAATAGTACAGTGCCTCATTTCTAAATGTTTCGTTTTAATTTCTTTATAGATTGATTGATTGATTGATTGATTGATCTTTATTACTTAGTTGCAGGTCCTTGACATGACTCGGTGTGTCGGGGAATTATGAAACTGCGTTCCTGATTATCCCTTAAGCCACAGACGATGATTTAATTACTTATTGTAAGCAAACGAAACGGCGAATTCAACAAGACGCAACGGCGAATTCAACAAACCGAAACAACGAATTAAAAAAAAAAAAAAAAAAAAAAAACGAAACGACGATGTCAAGACAACGAAACGAAAAGTGAGGTTAAAGTTACCTGCCAATTAAGAATTCTAATCTTCAGGCAAAAACTCTTGCAAATATCTGACCCTAACAGAAGTGAGTGTCTTTGTGGCGTAGGTGTAATTCGTAATCCCGCCTACCACGTTCGAAACACGTCTACGGGAGATTTGGCAGCAGACCGCCTTGTGTTGGTTTTCATACAATGGCGTGAGTTCTGGTCTTTCAGAAAGCAATGACAAACTACTGAACGTAAACTTGCCAAGAAATTACAAACAGCCCATAAAAATGCTGGGGTTGGCTGTGACGTCCGGCAAAGAATATGCAACTAACCCAATAGCATTGGAGGAATATGCCAATAGGAGACGAAGCTACTAAAAGGTCATTAAAATATTTAACATACTATTTACTGTTTAAGGGAGTCCATTTCATCAGAGGCCCACCTCGACCACTTGCCAATGGCTAGCTGATGAGCTGGCCAGTCCGCCACTGCCTAATAGTTTCCCTCGTTCTGCACGGGGCAATAGAACTAATAGCTACCGTGTGTGCGAAATCAGGAAAGTGATATTAAATGTGCCAACTTAAAACACGGCTCTTGACTTTCCAAAAGCATTCATTCATTCATTCATTCATTCATTCATTCATTCATTCATTCATTCATTCATTCATTCATTCATTCATTCATTCATGTTATTGCTTTACTTACATGGCTCGAGACACAGACATTCACTAGGGCTTGTTTCCTTAGCGACTCAATGAACATGATCAAGAGGATAGAGGAGGGGTCGATCCGAAGAGAATGGTTGCTGCCTCTGGAGCGGTCTCGGCTGGCAAAGATTAATTTCATCTTCGTGCCAGGGCATGCGGGAGTACAAGGAAATGAGCGGGCTGACAAGCTCGCAGGTGAGGCTACTGTGGAGGGCGGACGCGCCATGGACCAGGCTGACATTCTGAATGCTCTACGAGAAGTGAGACTTTTGCGAGAACCAAGTGATGACTGTGAATCTACAACAATGGCCAGACTGCTAGAGCAGCAAATTAAAAGAGGGGTGGCGCAACAAGAACACTACGCAGGAAGCCAAAGAAGATTGATAAACCAACACAGAACTGGCGTCGTTAGCCGCTACACGCTGCGGGATTTGCTGAGGGGGGGATCCGAGCACTTATGGACTGAATGGTTCGATGTGTAATGAGGATGATCTGTCGACTAACTAACTAACTAACTAACTAACTAACTAACTAACTAACTAACTAACTAACTAACTAACTAACTAACTAACTAACTAACTCATTCATTCATTCATTCATTCATTCATTCATTCATTCATTCATTCATTCATTCATTCAGTAGCATGTCCTGTGCAGAACCTCGCTCCTATAACAACCTTCCGTAAAGCCTCTCGATCACAAGCAAGATGTCTCGCGTCCGATACACCTATCTGGAGTTCAACCGCCACATCCTGCGCCCATCTTCTCTTTGGCCTTCCTCTTCCCAGGCATATACCCGTCGATCATTGTTCTCTCCAAACTTTCATGACGTTTCAAGTGACCAAAATATATAAATTTTCTTTGCTTTATCGTCTTTAATAGCCAACCGTCTTCAATATTCAGCTCTTGAAGGATGGATGCATTTGTTCTTTTCTTTACCGAAGATATTCTTAGAACCCGTCTATAACATTTATATTCAAAGACATTTATGCGCTGTTCAGCTTGTTTAGTAAGTGTCCATGTCTCACAGGCGTGTGTTGCAATTGGAAAGATGCATGCTCTTAAAAATCTAATTTTTGTAGTTCTATCTGTCCCACTCCATAATTTATTCAGTTGTTTTAGTCTTTGAAGAGCAATTGATAGTCTTCGTTTAATTTCTTTCATTGTGTCACCATTGTTGGTAATCAATGACCCAAGATATTCGAAATTTCCCACCACCTCCAATCTTTCCTCATTAACATATATTTCTTTCTTCATAGTGGTTTTATCTGTATGCATTATCTTTGCTATTGCTATGTTACGATATAAGCTGTGATGTTCACTATTTCTTTGGGTTGAGGTTATTAGTTGTTCTATACCATTCTGTGATGTGGATAGTAATACTGTATCATCAGCATATCGAATCTCTGGTATGTCATGACTACCAATATTTAGGGCATCATATTGCTCCCTGGTTATATCATCTCTGACATTTCTCATTATATTTTCGGCGTACAGGTTAAACAAATAGGGTGACAGCACACAGCCCTGACGGACTCCTTGCTTGATGTCAAACTAATCTGATGTCTCGTCACCAAATTTAACCGCTGATTGTTGGTTTTCCAAAAGCATGATTGTGAATTATGTCAACTAGTGATGTTCAGCCGTCTCCGAGGCTCCCTGTGGAATACGAGATCCTGAGTTGTAGCATATTTAATGCACGCATACATCTAACATTGAGCTCATCACTGAGGGCTCACGACGCCTACCACAGCACATGTGATAGCATGTCATATTTGACGATCCAGTCATCTTTATTTATTATCCACGATGGTTAGTAGTTAGTGCACTCGACATGCAATACAGCGGTTCTGGGTGCGAGTACTAGTAGTCTTGGAAAGGGGGGGGGGGGGTGGAGAGGGAATCATGTTTTCCAGTGAAGTACGTCATTGGGGTCGACCCGTCTGTTAACATGGAAATGAACAGGCAAACAGATATGGCTGGGTCCGCGTCGTTAAGGGGTTAATTTGATGCATGATAAGACAGATGCGGTGAAGGCCCTCTGGAAGCATGTGAATAATGCAGAAGAAGATATCAAGAATATGATAGATTAATTAAGGTTAAGTCGGGGGATTATAACTGTGACACTAACCTCTTTATTTTTAAAGTGGGGGTGGCGGTGTTAAGACGAGAGGGTCGACTTAATTGCACCGGGTTTTATCCCACACGGCTAGGTCTATTTTCGCAGGGCGTCCTGCCGAAAGCGTCAAACAAAGCGACGAATCCGGAATCGAACCCACAATCTTCGTAGCGACAGGCAGGCGGTTTAACCACTCCGCCAAGGAGAGCTCCACCAAACCTCTAATGGTGTGTAAATAAATCAAGTGCCATCTGTCCACGCCATGGTATTAGGTATATGGTACTAACCCCATATTTGTAGACCAATCGGCGTCCGACCCCGTGATCAACATGGGGCTAATACAGGCTGTATTTTTCAAGAATGCAGCGTTTGAAAATATTGCCGTTCCAAGTTTCGTATTCACCCTCTGTAAAGTTCATGCAACATAATAGGTAAATACAAAACTTGGACCGGCAATATTTTCAAACACTGCACAGTCATTACAATTACACCATGTGCCACACCTACCGTCTTTATCTCATAAAAATAAAATTCCTGGCACCAATTCTATGTTGGATCTAATTTGAAATTGTTCAAGTTCTTGACAGAAATCTCCGCAAGTGGCATGTCTGCTTATTCATCTTATATTCCATTCCTTGAGGCGTTGGTGATAAACCGTTTCTGATATATCTGATACCGACGTTTCTCCATGAGATGATATCACAGTGTCCAGCAACTCCTCTGTTGGTCTCCCCCAGCCTTCCTTCCCTCTCAGCCTTCCCCTTGTGACGACATACTCAAGCGTTCCTCTTCTCATGACATTCCTAAAGAATGTGGACCGGATTCTGTTAATGTCAGTAACCAGTTCTCTTTGTGAGTTCACTTCTTACATGCTATCTTCATTGCTCTGTCTATCTGTTCAAGGTGATCTTATTATTCTTCTATAAAACCACATCTCCGCGGCTTCCACATAATTCCTCAACTGTCTGCTAACTGTCCATGATGCGTATCCGTACACCAGGACTGACTCAGTATAGCTCTTAAGAACTAATTTCTTTATCTAAATTGGCACTTGGAATCAACGACTGGCAAGAGAAGGTCCACCAGAGAGATGAATGGAGACGGATTGTATTTGCAGCAAAGAACCTCAATGGCTCGGAACGCTGAAGAAGAAGAAGAAGAAATTGGCAAAGATAAATTGCAGATAATGTTCTTCATCTTGTTAAATTTAACTCCCTGCATCTTACACCTGCTGGTTTTAAATAGTTGAATACATTGACTTATTTCATAATGGTTCCATTTACTTTCATGTTGTATTTGAGTAAATTACCAATACTTATGATTTTTCCGTAATTCAAACGACTTTCTGTTGCAATTAAATCTATCATGTCCCTTAAATGTTTTACTTTCAGTGACCAAAACTGTGCCATCGGGTTGTTTATATTACGCCCACCAACTAATAATATTCCTGGAATGTCTTGTATCTATCTCATTATTATTTCGATGTACAAATTGACTAGATCGGGTTATAAAACACAACCCTGTCTAACACCTTTTAAACAATGACATGAACATGGATATTAGTGCACTCTCTGTGTGGTACTTACTCATGATCCAACCTGCTAAGATGTTAGTAGCGGTATCAATCTGGTCCGTAGTGCAGTTAGGAAAAACCGGTTTCACGATGTATAAAGCAGCTGTATAGGCCAAGAATGCCCAGAATGGTCCAGCAATCAACACTGTATAGCCCCACATGATCAGAAAGCCCATCAGCGGCCCAAAGCTTTTCATAGCATAGGAATATGGGCCTCCAGCCTTTGGGAACATTGTACCCAACTCGGCGAAACACAGGGCCATACCTAAGTTGATAAGTCCACCAATCAGCCAGACGATCAGGGCAGCACCTATCGAGCCAGTTTGTTTCAGAATATTTGAAGGCGATACAAATATCGAAGAGTGTCCAGTTACCGCCACCATGATGGCCGTGCAGTGTAGGAGATTGATTGACCTCTTCATTTCCACAGTTGATACTTGTCTCTGCGGAGATGGCCCATTGCCATTTGGGGTAGGGGTTTGAGCACTCGGGTCGCCTGCTGGAAGTATTCCGGAATACTCTGCATCTGGGAGCGCTGAGGTAGATCCTTTGGCGTTTGGAGAAAGAATGTAATTCTGCAGGTTTGCTTTGTCCGAAATAATGGAGACCCCACCATTGTTGGCGTGACCGTTGGAGATGTCACCGGAGGAAAACCCTGGGTTGTCTGTTCCATTGCGCGATGTCATGGAAACACCCACAACGGCCCCTGACCTCCGACCAGAGGAGTTCCTTTTGAACATGTCAAAGGGTGGTTTCTTTGAGATCTGTGAGAGCATACATCAAAGAAGCATGAGAAGATAATTCATTTAAGAAAACATGTCATATCAAGTTATTTTATCCGAAGACTCGATACACGCTTCTGACAATTTCACTCTCCGTTCTAGATGTGTGGCCTTTTCATAAACTTAGTCTTGAGAAGGTTACCTGATGGCATTCCCTTGCTTTCCCAGCCGATATGGTGGTAAGTGACCTTAGTTTCTGACATACATTTTCGACAAACAAGAGACAAGCTAAGGAATAATACTGGTATATGTTCACAACGGGAACTGGGAACCGTTGTAGCCTAGTGTCCAGGCAAGGGTTTAAATTGCAGTGGGATCTCAAGTTGACACAGCTAAAAATGGGTGCCAGTAAATGCCAACGAATGTAAAGTTATCATATGTGATATTGATATCACCATCAGTCTATAAAACATGGATCTATCAAAACATGCCCAATGCCACCAAATGCCCTTACAGTAGTAGGGCCTTTTACTTGTTTTAATTACGATATGCACTTGATGCTTCAACGAGAACCTGTTGTCATTTGAGGGGCCAGGTTCATATCCCACTTTGCCAATTGCTTTCAATATATCTAGTGTGTTCTCTAAGCCTACGTATGCCCTTTACATCTGTGAGTGCCCATCAATATCGCAGATGTTATTTCTCACGCTATTTGTATATTCTAAAGGATTCCACAGCAGTTGGCATTCATGTAAACATCTCTTCATAAAACAAGAACCAAACATATTACTAAAACTTTTAGACCTAAGGAGTTGAGTCGAGTTGAGTTGTGTCAAGAACAGACATCACTGCACTTGGGGCATGTCCATAAGTGCTCAGTTCTCATATTCAACAGCCAGCGTAGAGTTCCAATACTAATAGTGACCTTTGCAATTTGATTATATGTCCGTCTTGCTGTACCTATGACTGACGACTGTCTACCACAGTGGTTCTCAACCTTTTTTGGCTCAGTTCAGAACGTCATTCTCTCCCCCCCCCTTTTCGAATTTCCTCCCTATAAATCCCCCCACCCTTACACAGTATTCATAAAAATGGAAGCTAAATTTAATAACACATACAAGTCTAGGCATCTACATAACACGTGATATGCGGGTCTACTTACGTTATAAAACGAATTTCATTAGGGCGAGAAGTACAGAACAGTAAAATTTAGAGAGACAACAATATAAAGTAACTGGCTCTTGTATTAATGCGATCTTGAAATAATCCCCCGGAAACCCTAAAAATTCACCCCCCCCCCCCGGGGGGATTCCCCACCGGTTGAGAACCACTGGTCTACCAGATCTTCTGACCACCCCTAAAGAAAGGAAGTTGTCACCACACATAATCGTACTGTAAAATGTTAGTGGCATATCCTCTACAAGACTTCGCAGTCAACTGCATCATTTTTGGCTGCTTGTGATCTCTTCGTAAGTTTACGTTCAGTAGTTTACCATTGCTTTATGAACGGCCGGCACCCACACCATTTTATACACAGCACCAATGCAAGGCGGCCTGTTACTAAATCGTCCGAAGCTGTGTTTCGAATGCGGTATGCGGGATTACGAGCTGTGCCCTTAACCTCTTCGCCACGGAGCTGGAGACTGAGTATATACGGAGTGCTATCATTTGTCTTCCCCCTAATATTGTCCGCCATGTAACCACCTTTATTCTCTTAAATTAGGGAATGGAGGTCAGCTTGGCCGAATGGATAAGAGCGCAAGCTCTGTAACTTTCAGTGTACTGATGCCGAGGTAGCGGGTTCATACCCTACACGGGTAATTTTGACAAAAATGTTGACTTCTCGTCCTTGACTTGGGGATGTAAATTACAAATACTTGTGGCCTGGGACACTGGTAATAGGGAAAGCTAATCAACACACAAAAATCAGTTGTATAGACTACGCTTGAGTTCAAAGCGAGCTGCGGTGTACACCAAGAATATTAGCACATCGGATGTATAATATGATTACTGATATTACTAACAAAATTCCAAGATATCACCAGAATCATGATACAAGTCCTTCATAGAGCGTCGCTATTACCAATGGCCGCCAGAAAGACTTGACACCCTGTCTGATGTGTCTTCATGCCTAGGGTGTCTATCATGTCCTGTGACAATTGTCGTGCTCGTCGATTCCTGTCTCGCCTTACAGTAACCACATCTTTCAGTAATCATAATCATGTGCTATGCCGATAAGCGTGGGCGGTCATGTTTCGCCATCTCACTCGATCACCAGAGTCGTGGATCAGCACTGTGTACTTGTATCGACCATACCACGTGGCCAAGCCATCCAGGTATTTACTTCTCTGCCTTCCGCTTGTTTCTTCATCAATCTTGCCAGTTTTCACCAAGTTCTCCAATTTAATTCCTTCCAGTACTGCCCTTTTTAACCTACTGTGACGATTGAAACTGCTTAATTAATTTTTCACAATATTAAAATAGGGCTAAAAACATCAGGATCCACTTCATTGCACCGAGTTTTATCCCTTAGGGCTCGGTCTCTTTCCTCGGGGCTGCCTACCGAAAACTCCTCACAGCGCACAAACTCTGTAGCTCCGTCGGCGACCCCGGGGGTCGGCACAAATATAGTGAACCGAATAACGGACGCCGGAGACGAACCCACGACCTTCTTGGCAGGAGCAAGGCGCCTCGGTACATTTCACCACGGAGACGAGGTCTAACATCTGAATCACTACAGATACTCTAGGTGGAGAGGGTGTCTAGCAATCCTCTGGTTTATTATGTTATCAAAACCTACATCTGGACTCTGACGTGACCGTGTTGTGTTTCACAGAATATATCAGTTAGTTGCAAGTCCTCTACAGGACGACGTAATCAATCCCCACATAGTTTGGTCGGCTGTGATTTACTAGGCAATTTGTACGTTCAATAATCTGCTAGAGGAACGGCTGGCCGAGTGGCAAAAAATGCAGGTTCTCCATCGGTAAACCCGGGTTCGAATCCTGGGTAAGGTGTGGATTTTTTTGTAGGGGCAAAAAGGAAACTCTAACCTGCACAGTTCGCGGCGACTGCACTAGCCAGGCGGCCTGAATGCCTCAGGCTCAAGACCCCCCTGTCCTACTTAGCAAGTTACTATAGTCAGTAGATGACAGTTTGACAACAAACTCCTATTGCTTTCTGGACACTAGACGTCGAAAGCACCTCAAGGCGGTCTATTTCTTAACTGATTTAGAACGCTCGCCTCGGTATGTCGTGGAATTATGAATTGCACTCGGTGCTCCAAAGCCGTATCGCCGGTTTACATACAAGAATTAAAGAATGGAAATAAACAATGAAACAACTCGCCTACGAAACCTGTCTGCGGGTGGACAAGTGTTCTGCCAAAATGTACACGTAAAATAATTTAAAAGTTAGTATAAATGAAACATACATTAAAGGACCGTCTCTTTCGGCAACAAAATTTGTAATGACAATATCAAGGATACAATTTCTGCATTTATTCATGGGCTTGTCCTGTTGCTTGCCGACGTCATGTTCTATTTTTAAATCCCATCCTGCATGGACACAAACACTACATTCTGTCTTAAATTGCGTGACCTACTTTGTAGGTTTTCTAGTTGCGGAAGTGTTTATGGACCTGCCTGTAGATATACCAGGATGTTTGGCTGCCTGCGCGGAATCCTAGTTACAGGAACCAACGTGCAGGTTTAAGCGAAACTGAAGAATAAACAAGACACCTGTATGGTTGACATGTGTTGATCTCTTTAAGCGTGAGGCGAGCGAGTTAATGTAGTTTTCGATAGGGAGCTATGCTGATAATGTCGTGAGCCGATCGGACGAGGGCTTGGCGTCTGCGTTCGTCGTCCTCTAATAGAGGAAAAGACTGGTAATTTATTCCTCCTTGCATTCAGGCCTACACAATGTGGTGGCCTTAGAAAGTCGAATAGAGGCCGTGGGGATGTGGATTTACAGAAGAATATGTCATATTTTATGGAAACAAAAACAATCAAATACAGAGGTTCTAGATCAACTGGGAATGAAAAGAGAGTTGATGAAAGAAATAAAAAAGCAAGGCAAGAGAAATATTTCGGCCACGTTAAAAGGTATAACAATCTTATAAAAACCCATACTGGAGGGTAAGGTTGAAGGAAAGCGAGCAAGTGATAGACAAAGATACATGTGGGAAGAGACCGACAGTCAGGGAGCGAGACAGACGGTGTTGGAGATAAATTGCAGCCAACCTTCATTGTGGAGATGGCACCTGATTAATTGATGAATGTAATGGCAGTATCACATCACAGCCCCAGGATTCCGCCTCGGGACGTGTGTTATGTGCTAAACACTGGGTTGGAACTTGTTGACAACGCAATACCTAAACCCCATGGATGAGACATGACTACCCAAGGCCAACTCCCAGCTAGTTATATTTTGTGCTGAATCATGTCCTGGTTACAGCTTAAGATAGCGGTCTGCAGATGTCAACAATGCAGTCTCTAGAAGTCTCTATAACATTCGCTGAACTGCGGTAAAGCTGTAGACATGTCAACAATATACAAACACGAAGTACAAGACAACTTTATAAAGCACAATTACAAAAAAAAAACAAAAAACAAAAAAAAAAAACAACAAAAAAACAAAGGACGTTGAGACTTTATCAGCAAAAAAAAAACAACAACAACACGAGAATACACAACATTTAAACACAGAGAAACCACCAAAGTGACTACATCAAGGTATATTAACCGAATGAGAAAAATAGAGCAAGGAAAACAATGAAAACGAAACGACAAACAATATGTGCTACTTATCGGAGGATCTCAGAAAGTGAGACACACAGTTTCTACACCAACAGCACTCCAATAAACACAAGCGCTTTTCCAGATTCAAACGACCGGAATGTCACCTCTTCGGACTTGAGAATTAAGACTCAGTCTTCAAGAGGACGGGAGCCTCTTCTGCATGCCTGGTAGTCGTGGGTTCTATCCTCACCGGGGTCGATTCGAACGTTAAAACGTAACTTTGTCTCCCAGGTCGACCTAGCCACACACGAGTACCAGGAACTGTATGTGGACGTAAAGGCAGCCGGCGTGGTACATACCACTTCACCCATAGAGTGTCGATTGGTCTAGAACAAGTATGGCTCTAGCACCATATGGTTAATGTGCTTTCAGGCGTGTACAAATGTCCTTTACTTTACTTCCAGAGAATCCGCAAACCATGAATCAACCCAGCAACCAAGCAACCCGGCAACCATGCAATCGGTTATATTTTGTTTAAGTTGGCAAAGGATAGAATAGCTTAGAGATTCGACGTCCATCTCTAACACAAGACGACCAGGTCTGAATTCAACTGCAGATCTCTATAACTCAATAAGCCTAATGATTCTTACACATCTATACTACGAGACGATATGTAGTGAATTGGAAGCCTAACCTTCTCGTATGAGGGCGAACCACTAGAAGGATTCATATCACGTTCCGCTCTCAAAAAGACCCCCGGCAATTGCAAATCGAAAAGCGCATTTAAGTAAAGTGTTAGTATTTTTCTTCATCTTGGTTCAGATTTTCTGAACGGTCATTTCAGTGTGAAAACCTTCCCTAACAACGGTCTATGCCACCTGTTATATTAGGTTTCCAACCGTCATGGAATTGTTACGTGGGCTATAAACGGCCTTTTATTCTTGCCACATACGAGACTCGTACTACACACATGTCGAGCCCGTACGTAGAGTAAGATCCATATCCTTTACGGATGTAACTGTCAACCCCAACATTTATTGGCTATTGGTGATTCCTGGGCACATTTATGTCCAGTAGTTTGCCATTGATTTCTGAACGAACGGCACCTATACCATTTCATAAAAATCCAACGCAACTGCGTTTCGAAGGCGGAATGCGGGATTACGAACTGCGTAAGTAACCTCTTCGCTACGGAGTGCTACTTTAATTGCGGATCATTATCCACTAGGTTAATTTGTGTATATTTTGTATGTAGCTATACCAGTGTCTGTGTGTTGTTTGTGTTCTGAAGAAGGCTCTATCCGCAACGTCCATTTTGTCAATTATGATATTGTTATTATAAGGCTTACCAATTACATTTCTTCTTTTATTGACTTTCACACTGTTTTGTTTTTGTTTTTACAATGTTACAGCAGTTCAGTTGACGTCTTACGCTTGAGGGTTAGTGAAAGTAGTTTCGAAATTCTCCGAAATAACCGGGTCGAAGGTTTGAAATTACCTGCAGGCAATTTGGCAGCGGGTCGCTTTGCTTTGATTTCGATGGTATGAATGTCGACTTTGCGGAAAGCAATGGCAATTTTTTTTTTCCCCGGCATATTCTTTACAGGACATTGCTGTCAACACCACCATTTTTTCAGCTGCTGTTGATGTCTTGGCAAGTTTTACGTTCAGTAGTCTGCCATTGCTTTCCGAACGACCGGCTCACATACCTTCGTAAGTAACCAACGCGATGCGATCCGATGCCGAATCTCATGCACATGTGTTTCATACGAGACACCTTTGCCAGGGAGATCGGCTAATGGCAATCTACTGAACGTAAAATTGTATAGTAAATCCCAGACAGCCAGTACACCAAGATCTAGTATTGTTCATATTATGGGTTGGTGATATTGTTCATATTACGACTTGGTGATATTGTTCATACTACAGTATGGTAATATTGTTCAAACGACGGGTTGGTGTTATTGTTCAGACTACGAGTTGGGTGTGTTGTACAATCTACGTATTGGGGTTACTGCTGAGACAACGGGCTGATAGTGTTGGTAATACGGCTTGGTGGTATTATTCAACCACAGATTGGCGAAGTTGTTCAGGCTACAGGTTGATGGTGTTGTTAATACTATGTATTATTGGTATTGTTCATATACTAAGAATTGTTAATATTGTTCATACTGTCATCATCATCAAGTGCCGTGCCGGCTGGCGTAGGCGTTCATGGCTCTCCACAGATCTCGGTCTTTGGTGTTCTGGATCAACTCTGCTGATGATAGCCTCCATGCCACCGTCTCAATCCGTCCAGCATCATTTCTCTTGGTCTGCTTCTGCCTCTCTTCCCCTCGATCTTTCATACTGTAGGGTAGTGGTATTGTTCATGTGCCGTGGACAAGCACTGTACTGCGAAGTTCATCTGAGGAGCTTTGATTTGTTGGGTAAGAAAACCTCCTGACTGGTTTAATGTTTATGTATTTGACAATTTGACATGCTCTAAAACACCGGGTGTATGTAACGTCTCACTACACTTCGTATGTAGAACAACTTTGAAAAATGAAGTACATGATGTCATAACAAAATGTTCCCCACAGTCCATCATGAAGCAATATGCAGCGAATGGGTGTCGTCTGCTGGAGTAATTCTTTGCAAACAGAATTGTGTTATCAACGGAACAACTATTTTTTTCTTCTTCAAATTTGCTCTACATACAAAGTGTAGTGAGACTTTCCAAACACCCTGTAGTAACATTGCTAGCAAGGTGAAGGTAACGGACCCCTTTCCACGATATGAAGGGGTGTTTTGTATATGGTGCTAGTCTTATATATTTGGACTCGAAGGCTGATGTGGCCAGTGTCGTACCGGCCGTGTTTACTTCCCAGGATTACCAACCCATGTAATGTTTTTTTAAATCACACCTGGTAGGGGATTCGAGCATACGACCGCCGGGCTGGAAAGCCAGCGTGCTAGACACTATGCTAGCTCAGTACCCCGACTAACAGCATCCACACACACACACACACACACACACACGCATGCACGCACACACACACACGCACACGCACACACGCACACACACACACACACATATATAAGTGCCGTGACAGGAACCTGATGTAGGTATGTGAAGTATTAGAACCATCACATTTGTGTAAGCAGTACGGCACGGGTGAATAAGTCGTCAGTCTTTCCCTGGGCGTAGGAGTTACCCCTTGGCGAAGCAGTTACGTCGACTGCCTCACGCCCCGAATGTTGTAAGTTCGATTCCGAGTACGAAATTCTCTTCACGAATGCAGTGTCTTCGGAGACTCCTGGGGTTTGTCTCTAAAGCTACGAAGTTCGTGCTTTGTGCGACGTTTTCGAGATGTCGCCCTGAAGAAGGAGACCGAGCTATGTAGGATAAATCCCGTGCAATGAAGTCGATTCCTTTGCCGTGTAAACGCTTTTAAACTCGTTTCCTCCAGTAGCGGAAGACAAGAGCTGGCACGGAACCCATGTCCGCCTGCGCTAATGCCATTGTAAGCGTACCGTCTTGAATGTTACACAATCCGTCCGCTACTACCATTATACAGAATGTAGTTTTAATTACTGTGCATTGTTTGAAAATATTGCGGGTCCAAGTTTTTTGTTTACCTATTTCGTTGCAGGAACTTTACAAAGGGTGAATACAAAAATATTTTCAAACACTGCACAGTAATAAAAATACACCCAATAGTTCCTGTAAAGTCTCTAGACTGAGAAGCCAGTATCCGGTGTGGATATTTCACAGAATTCTTTTCATACTCTCAGGTTATACACTTATAATATCAATAGTACTATAAGATCAGCATGACTAAAGGGATAAGAGCTTTAGCTCTTAAACTTCCGGTATGTTGATGCCGAGGTAGCGGGTTCAACCCCTACACCGGTCAGCTGGACTAAAATGTTGACTTCTCGTCCGTGACATGGGGACGCAAATTACAAATAGCTCAGAAGTCGGTGTGGGTTTCTCTGATGGCGAGGGACACTGTTAATTTTTTTTTTTTTTGCGTATCCCTTACGGGACGTTGCAGTCAACACCAACATTTTCCAGCTTCTGTTGATGTACTAGGCAAGTGTTACGTTCAGTAGTTTGCCATTGCTTTCTGAACGACCGGCTCCCATACCAGCACGTTATAACACAACGCGACACGGTCTGCTGCACAAATCGGTCGCAGCTGAGCTTCGAACGCCTGGTACCCGGCTCTCACGAACCGCGTTCGCAAGCCTTTAGCCACGGAGCCGGCTACACTGTTAATAGGGAAAGTTAAACCACACGCAAAAGCCAGCACAGCCCACTACAAGTAGAAGCATGCGTATGGACTACGCTTGAGTTCAAAGCGATGGAACACCTACCACCTCCCCCCCCCCCCCTCCCCGACTCGCGTCCTTAATCCCTTAGCGTGAAAGTACCACAAGAAACAAATCAAAACCGTAAATTAATTCGAGAAATTAGGCGTGTGCACTTTTTCGTTTTTTTTTTGTTTTTTTTTTTTTGGGGGGGGGGGGGAAGGTGTTGATATTAGGAGTAATAAACCTTAAAAATTATGTGACAACTGCTAAGTTTGATAAGAAAATAGCAAAGGAAAGACAAAGAGATACATATCTGGATGGCCTGGCACAATAGATTACAAGAACACATCTGATCCATAAACCTGGTAATTGCGCGAAATTGCGAGCCATGGCAGCCCGAGTTTGCCGGCATGACAATTGATGATGATGTTGTCTTCTCTATTAAAACGAAGGTCTTCTGTCACTACACCAAGTTTCGATTTATTTCCTGACATTGCTATACATGTTCTTATCTTCTTGTCAATGCCAAATCGCGCCTACTAGCTGTTTGTCTTCACAATTTGTTGCAGGTGCGGCACGAATGAATGTTATTGGTTAAC
>OY992896.1:22077785-22135285 GCA_963921405.1 Cepaea hortensis
AACGCTATTGATTGTAATGTGCTAGAATTATCCTTGCCACAGGAAATAAATAGTCTAATTAACTGGAGTCATGCAAACCGCATGCGAATTGACATTTCTAAAATAAAATCTATGTTAATAGCAACCAGACAAAGATTTCACACTCTAAACTTGCAGAGAACTCGTCAGCTGCACATTGGTAGCACGGCTGTAGAAAGTGTAACCGAGCACAAGGCACTGGGTTTTATCATTGATAAAAATCTAACCTTTAATTCTCATGTTCATGCTATCGTTAAACAAATAGCCAAAAATGTATACCAACTTACCAAAATTAAAAATTTCCTTGACGAAAACACAAGAAAGATACTCTATACTTCCTACATAAAAACACACATTGATTATTGCTCCACAATTTGGGATGGATGCTCCAAATCAATAACAAAACGCCTTTATTCACTCCAGATAAGGGTAGTAAGTTTAATTAAAGGTGAAAAGCTTACCGACAATTCTAATATACATGAACGTCTTCAATTACTGCCACTCCACAAACGCCTACTTTTTAATAAGGCTAAACTAATTCACAAAATCCTATTTCAAAATGCTCTAAGCTACCTTCGGCCATTGTTCAAATATAACGCAAGACATAGCGAACGGCTAAATATACTCCATGTCCCTAAACCGAGGATAGTCTTATATAAAACAAGCTTAGCATACTCTGCCACTCAGTTGTGGAACAATTTTCATCAAGAAATCAAAGACACCACCAATCATTATACATACAGTCGCAACCGTTTTGAACACTACCTCAGTAGAGACTACATGCCCCCCCCCCCCCCCTCCCCAAACATAATAATGGTAAATTATCTCAAAACGACAACTAGCCAAAAAACATTCCCATATGTATGGCACGTTACACCTTCCTTGGGTATTTACAATGCCCATGTAAAACATAGCCTCAGTGAGTCATGTATTTTTGATTAATTTTCATGCGTATTAATGGTTATTGTTCTTTTGTTGTGTAAGATCAGCTTCATAAGTGCAGAATGTCATACGGGTCTGCGTGCCCAATTCTTAACCCTTTGAAAGTAAAGATCATTCGTTCGCTCGTTCGTTCATGTAAAGCATGCCTTTTTACACCATGAATCGTACTGGATATACGAAAAGACACGTAAAGCAAAGGATACTTTGTCACGTTATCAGGCATATTGGATACATGGTAATTAAGATAAAGGAAAGAAACATGTTTCACGCCACGAGAATTAATGGAAGTAAATTAATTGATCCTTTCGACCATCAGGATACATAAGGGGATGTTGTAAGTAAAACAAGTAAAGTAAAGTAAAGTAAAGTAAAGTAAAGTAATGTAAAGTAGAGTAGAGTAGAGTAGAGTAGAGTAGAGTAGAGTAGAGTAGAGTAGAGTAGAGTAGAGTAGAGTAGAGTAGAGTAGAGTAGAGTAGAGTAGAGTAGAGTAAAAGTAAAAGTTCCTTGCTACCTCAAGGAGATATAAGGGTACACATATGTAAAGTAAAGTGAAAGGTATCTTTTCACGCCATGTGAAGAATTGTTTATATGGTAAGCAAAGTGAACGGTTTCTTTTCCCGCTTTGAATGTATTGTATTTATAATAAGCAAAGTAAATTAACAGATTCTGTGCAAAACAAAAAATAGGTTTGGACCGAACATTGATGGCTAAAAATGGGAAGAAGGGGTGTGTCACAGTTATGACTTAACAGTTCGTACTATGGTAGCAGACAAGTAATGCAATGATAACATTTCCGTCGTCGATATACAAACCCACGGCAAATACAGGAAGTCGCACAAGACGATTAAGCATCCCATGGCACTTAATCAATTAAAGGACCTCTTTCACGCCACGGGGCATTTGGATTATATGGTTCTAGCACATATTTTTAGACTAATCGGCACGCAATCGGCAATGAGGTCAATATAACGTCTTTCGCCTTTACTTCTTTATATCTTAGGCTAGGCCGACCTGGGGGCCCAGATCCATTAAGCAATCTCCCTGGATCGAATTAGATTCGAACACACATCTGACCACCGGGCCGACAGGAAAGTGTATCACTGATGCCGCTGCACTACAGCCGGTCCTACTTTAAGAAGAAGAGGATATCATTTGTTTCAACGTGTCTTAAAAAGTTACCCAGATAATATTCCCAGAACCTGAGGACAACAGAGTGGTGGTCGAGCGCCTGTGGCAACAGGTGGATCAGGCGGGAGTGAATATTGAGAACCAGTTTGTTGCTTGCTTGCGTTCGCTGGCTGTGAACTTCAGCGTGAAGTCTTGTATGTCGGATGAAGACATCCTGTTGTCTAACATCAGTGTGATGTCATACTGGACTGAGGTTTGCGTGAGCATCCGTTGTCCCATGTCTGGCTTATTGGTGTGCAGACTTGTGGTTCCTCGCCGTGCAGGCAGATACTTTCCGACTTCGGAAGAATCAGCGATCCTACTACGTTAGCCAGGACCCCTAAGGGACCTGTTGCCTAGGACGTACGACTTAGGACGTGTTAGCAGTCTTCGCCAGTATAGATCTTGACCCTGGTGCCTTGGAAACACCTCTGCATCCCAGAACCATTATGTGAAAAGAATGATGTTGCGGGGGATCGGCAGGGATTCTGGAGAATCTCAAAACTGAGAGGGAAGACCAGGATAACTTTCAATCAAATAGCGGTGGGAACGATTAGTAGTATACCTCTTCGCTGGCTGTTGAACGAGGTGGCGGAGCGCGTACTGGAATGTTCTAAGTGCAGTGATGTCGGTTCTTAGTTCAACTCAACTATCGCCTGAACAGGTATCCAGAGAAATCCAGAGCTCAATCGTAATCGACCTGAATCAACCTGGTACAGAACCATAGTAAAAGAAGTAAGTTAAGGACCCTTGTACAGATTGGAGGTGTGTTGGGTAAATGCTATTAGCTCCACAATGTTGTACACCATTCGATACTAGTTGAATAGTGTGCTCTCTATTACAGTGGACGGCTTTACTTTCGAGACATAGAACCACAGATACTGCGATTATTGAACCACAAATACTGACATTATTGAACAATAGATACATAGATTATTGGATCGAGGTTGATACAGAGATTACTGAACCATAGATACTGAGAAGATTGAACTACACATACTAAGATGATTGAACCATAGATGCTGAAATTATTGAAGCATAGATACAGAGATTAATGAACCACGGATACTGATATTATTGAATTATAGATACATATGCCGGCTCCGGTGGCGAAGGAATTACGGACGCGATTCTTAATCCCGTATACCCGGGTTAGAAACATAGCGGTGCTGGTTTTTTCGAAAAAAAACGTATAGGCGCCGGTCGTTCAGAAAGCAATAGCAAACTCCATCCATCCATCCATCATGTGCCATGCCGGTAAGCGTGGGCGGTCATGTTCTGCCATCTCACCCGATCACCAGAGTCATGGATCAGCTCCGTGTTTCTGTCTCGACTATGCCACAAGGCCAAGCCATCCAGGTACTTGCTTCTAGGTCTTCCCCTTGGTCTGTTCCCCTCGATCTTACCAGTTGTCACCAAATTCTCCAATCCATTTCTTCTCATAACATGTCCAAAAAATTTTGACTGTCTACGTCTAATTTCTCTAATCAATTTACGATCTTCATTTGTTTCTTGAAGGACTTGTTCATTGGTCTTTCTGGCTGTCCGTGGTATTCTTTGCATTTTCCTCAGAAACCACATCTCTACAGCCATCAGATGTTTTTCAGCCTGACTGCTCATTGTCCACGCTTCACATCCATACAAAAGTACAGGCTCAATGTAGCATCTCAACACTCTCTTTCTCGTTTCAATTGACATCTTTTTATTGGTCAATATGTTTTTCATCTTCCTAAAGGCTACTTTTGCCATGGCGATTCTTGTTCTAATCTCTTCAAGGCATCTCCCATCAGATGTTATTACTGTTCCGAGATAATTGTACCTGCTCACTTGTTGAAGAATATTCCCATTTACTTGTATATTACATTGTGGTATTTCGTCCTTCCTAGTGACGACCATAATCTGTGTCTTTTTACAATTTAATTCTAACCCTAGTTGTTCACTGTGTGTCACAATCGCATCTACTAAATTTTGCAGGTCCTGTTCATTGTCTGCAATCAAGACTGTATCATCTGCATATCTAATGTTATTGATGCATCGTCCCCCAATGTTGATTCCTTCCATATCTTCAATATTTCTGAAAATACTTTCACTGTACAGGGAAAACAGATCTGGAGACATTACACATCCCTGTCTCACACCCCTTTTAATAGGCTGATATTGGCTTACTTCATTATCAACTCTTATGGCAGCTTGTTGTTTCCAATATATGTTTTTTACAAGTCTAAGATCTTTTCCATCAATTTGTAGATCTTCAAGCATCCTTATCATGTTGACATGTCTCACTTTATCAAAAGCCTTTGTGTAGTCAATAAAGCAAAGGTGTAGATCAGTAGCAAACTACTGAACGTAAAACTTGTCCAGGAATCACGAACAGCCAAAATGCTGGGGTTTACTGCTACGTTCTGTGAAGGACATGTAACTTAATTTTTAATTTAAAAAAGATACATATATTATTGAACCTTAGGTACAGAGATTATTGAAGCATAGAAACATGGAGTATTGAACCACAGATTCAAAGATTATTGAAGCATAGTTACAGAGATTATTGAACCATAGATGCTTAGATTACTGAAACATAGATACAGAGACAATTGAACCATAGATACAGAGATTATTGAAGCATGGTTACTTAGATTATTGAAGCATACATACTGAGATTATTGAACCATAGATACAATGTTTATTGAACCCACCATAGACACTGTGATTATTGAACCACACATACTGAGATTATTGCATTTTAGATCTTGAGATTATTGAAACATGGATATTGAGATTATTGAGCCACGTATACAGAGAGTATTAGGCCACATATACTGAGATTATTGTACGATCGATACTGAGATTATTAAACCTTAGATACTGAGATTTTAGTCATATCTTAGTCAGATATTAATGAGCTACTGTATGACAATAGACGATACTCATTCATCCATTATGTGCATTGCCGATAAGGGTGGGCGGTCATGTTCTGCCATCTCACTCGATCACCAGAGTCGTGGATCAGCTCCGTCTTTCTGTCTCGACCATGCCACGTGGCCAAGCCATCCAGGTATTTAATTCTTGGTCTTCCCCTTGGTCTGTTCCCTTCGATCTTGTCAGTTGTCACCAAGTTCTCCAATTCATTTCTTCTCATAACATGCCCCAAAAAATGTGACTGTCTACATCTAATGTCTCTAATCAGTTTACGATCTTCATTTATTTCTTGAAGGACTTGTTCATTGGTTTTTCTATCTGTCCATGGTATTCTTTGCATTTTCCTCAGAAACCACATCTCCACAGCCAACAACTGTTTTTCAGCTTGTCTGCTCATTGTCCACGCCTCACATCCATATAAAAGTACAGGTTCTATGTAGCACTTCAACACTATTTTTCTCGTTTCAATTGATATCCTTTTATTGGTCAGTATGTTTTTCCTCTTGCAAAAGGCAACCTTCGCCATGGCAATTCTTGTTCTAATCTCTTCAAGGCATCTCCCATCAGATGTTATGACTGTTCCGAGATGATTGTACCGATTCACTTGTTGAAAAATATTCCAATTTACTTGTATATTACATTGTGGTATTTCTTCCTTCCTAGTGACGACCATAATCTGTGTCTTCTTACAATTCAATTCTAACCCCAGTTGTTCACTGTGTGCAACAACCGCATCTACTAAATTTTGCAGGTCATGTTCATTGTCTGCAATTAAGACTGTTTTGATTGATTGATTGATTGATTGATTGATTTAGGAACCTACATCACAGCATTCCGGGCATTCCCCATCCTCAAAAGCCAGCGAAGAGTTCCAATACCAATAGTATCAGTAGCAATCTGATTATATGTGCGTCTCACCTTTCCTCTAAGCGTCGAGCATAGGCCAGATCCCCTCGTCACTCCTCGCTGTCTCATTCTTGCCAGACCATGGTGACCCATTTGCTCCTCCGAGGTGTACATGTGCTCCCACAAGACCGCAACCACGTCTGCCTTATCATGCATCACTACTCCACCAAGATTTGCAGATCATCATGTATCATCTGCGTATCTAATGTTTTTGATGTATCGTCCCGCAATGTTGATTCTTTCCATATCTTCTATATTTCTGAAAATATATTCACTATGCAGGGAAAAAAGATCTGGATATATTACACATCCCTGTCACACACCTCTCTTAATAGGCTGATATTGACCTACTTCATTATCAATTCTTATGGCAGCTTGTTGTTTCCAATATATGTTTTTACAAGTCTAAGGTCTTTTCCATCAATTTGTAGATTTTCAAGCATCCTTATCATGTCGACATGTCTCACTTTATCGAAAGCCTTTGTGTAGTCAATAAAGCAGAGGTGTAGATCTTTGTTTACTTCTATAGAACGTTCAGTTACTGTTCTCAGTATGCACACATCATTTACTGTACCCTTGCCTTCTACAAACCCACATTGTTCTTCTCCTATTTCAGGTTGTATATTCTTCCTAACTCTTTGCATGATAATTCTTAGCAAAATCCTCGTGATGTGACTCATTATACTAATTGTTCGATGTTGATCACATTCCAAGGCTGGTGATGTCTTTGGGATTGCAATAAATACTACAGTACCATATATGGTATTCAGGAGTCTGGTAACTTTATCTATTCCGCATTCTTCTAAAGCATTAATCATTTCTGTTGTGATCCTGTCTGAACCGGGGGTCTTGCCAGATTTCATATGGTTAAAAGCATTCTGAACTTCCATCTTCAAAATTGATGGTCCTTCATTATTATTTTGAATATCATACTGTTATTCTCTGTTATCATCATAAACGTTTTT
This sequence comes from Cepaea hortensis, assembly GCA_963921405.1. Taxonomy (NCBI): domain Eukaryota; kingdom Metazoa; phylum Mollusca; class Gastropoda; order Stylommatophora; family Helicidae; genus Cepaea; species Cepaea hortensis. The sequence continues at coordinate 22,084,700 of OY992896.1, forward strand.
CACAGAATCTGACCATAATGTAAAATCTGATCTTTTCCTATTATGATTTTTCCATCTTTTGTGTTTAGGGAGCCTGCTATGTATGTGTTTTTTGATTAGTAAGCTCCTGAATTCGTATGTGCATTAATGTGGTATTTTTACTATTGTGTTGTGTTTAAATTTCTATGCACGATACCACCCACTTTCTATTAGCGCCTAATGTTGGGCGGCGCTTACCAAACCCGACACCCCACATTGTGCCAACGGCTTCGGGCGGAAGAACGCAATTGGGAGGGTACAAACTTTATCCTGGTGTGAGGAAATGCAACCTAAAGACTAAATGTCATGGCAGGGCAGACCAGGCCCTAATCCTTGGTTGGCAGCTGGCCTAGGATTGAATCTCCGACAGGCGGACAGTTAGAGTGTTGCTTTGCAGATCAGGCAGCTTCTGTAGCTTGTCTTGTTCCAGACGTATAGGTGTTACCTTTCCTCTGGAGTGAACGAAGCAGGCCGAGAGAGGGATCATGCTACATGGACAATACATGGACTCTATATTTTAGCACATGCTATGTGCTATGTAGAGGTATAATTCCATTCCTGGTCTTAACGGTCTCAGAATCAAAGCGAGAGGTAGCAGTTCGGGTTATAAGTCCTTGTCGATTGGCGTAGACATGGGACGCCAAGGGATGCCTCTGATGGTGGGAGACACCTACAGGTGTCACTGATTAGCTACCGTCCGCCTAAAGCTGGGCAGCCCCCGGCCAGTTGGGTGCTGATCCGCCACAGCCTGCCTGCTTCAATGGGTGCTTTGGCCTAGGACAAAATGTGAATCCCAGGCTGTAAAACCAATGCATCATGTACTACTAAAAAGAAAAATAGAAACCTCAAGCTACGGCTTGCAACCTGGAACGTAAGAACCATGTGTCCAGGATTTTCCACTGACCTGACGAATATTGACCATGTGAGAAAAACGGCTTTGAGTGATGCCGAACTCAATCGTCTTAACATTGAAATTGCAAGCCAGCAGGAACTCGCCTCACTGAGGAAGGGTCACTCAGAGAAAACAATTACACCTATTTTTGGAAGGGGAGAGGGCAGGCAGAAAAAAGGCAACAAGGTGTAGGCTTTGCAGTGAAGAATTCGCTACTTAGAATGATTGAAATTCCAGCTGGAGGTAATTAAAGACTGTATCCCTGCGCTTGGCAACCTCTTGTGGTTTTGCCACCATTATCACTGCATATGCACCGACACTCACTTCCTCTGATGATGTGAAGGATTCGTTCTATGAGGAGTTAGACTCTGTGATGAAGGTAGTTCCAAAATCCGACTACATTTATATGCTCGGTGATTTCAATGCTCGCGTGGGCAAGGACTCAATTTCATGGCCAGCGTGCCTTGGAAAATACAACATATTTGCATGAATGAACACTGGCAAAGGCTGTTGGAGCATTTCAATTACAAACTCCTTTTTTTAAAACAAAAGAGCTGCATAAGATGACATGGAAACATCCAAGATCCGACCATTGGCATCAGCTGGAATTCATCATCACAAGGAGATAACATCTGAACCAAACATCATTGACTAGAAGTTACCACAGTGCAGACTGTGATACGGATCATTCTTTGGTTTTTGCAAAGGTTCGACAGAGACCAAAGAGAATCTACACAGCTAAACATAGAGAGAGGGAGAGAGAGAGAGAGAGAGAGAGAGAGAGAGAGAGAGAGAGATATAGAGAGAGAGAGAGAGAGAGAGAGAGAGAGAGAGAGAGTTGAGCGCACGCATGTCATCTAACATGCTGCTCCATATTTTTTGTGTATTCTCATTTTCATATAATCACTTTGAATGCCACTTGATTTTAACATGTATAAAATTAACACATGTAAATTACTGTAGAGTGAGTGGGAGAGTTAGTGAATGTGTGTGTGTGTGTGTGAGAGAGAGAGAGAGAGAGAGAGAGCGAGAGAGAAAGAGAGAGAGAGAATGAGTGTGATAGTGTATGTAGGAGAGAGAGAGAGAGAGAGAGAGAGAGAGAGAGAGAGAGAGAGAGAGAGAGAGAGAGAGAGAGAGAGAGTTGAGCGCACGCATGTCATGTAACATACTATTCCATATTTTTAATGCATTCTCATCTTTCAGATTACGAGGTATCATTTTGTATGCCACTTGATTGTCCTGTAACATGCCATTCCATATTTTTTTCCTCTGTATTCTCATCACACATTTAATCATTTTGTATGCCACTTGATTTTATCATGTATAATATAACATTACTGTGATGTGAGTGAGAGAGTTAGTGAGTGGGAGAGATAGATAGATAGATAGAGAGAGAGAGAGAGAGAGAGAGAGAGAGAGAGAGAGAGAGAGAGAGAGAGAGAGAGAGAGAGTTGAATTGCATCACTAATTTTTACGCTACACAATGTATATGTACAATTTTTCCTCCACTTCTTACAATTTTTGCGAGAATGCTCACGACAATCATCAATGTCTCAACTGTGTGTAAAGTGTGGGAGTTTCTTCTTATTAGTTTCAGTGATCATGTATGTGTGTAGATGTGAGGATGTTTGTGTGGGTGTGTATGTGAGGGATGTGTGTGGAGGTGTGGGGAATGTATGTATGGAGGGGTTGTATGTGGGGGTTGTGTATGGGTTGAGTGGTGATGTGTGGATGGGTGAAGGGATGTGTAGTCGGTGGGGGATGTATGTGTGTGTGAAGGATGTGTGTGTGTGTGGGATATTTCTGAGGATTATTGGAAATATGTGGGTGTTGGTGGGTTGGGGTGTGTGGGTAGGGAATGTGTATATGGGTGGGTGAATGGGTGTGTAGGAGATTGTGTGGGTTGGAGGACGGGTGTGTAATGGGTGTGAGGGATGAGTGTGTGTGGGGGGTGTCTGTGAATGGGATATGTCTGTGTGGGTGGGAGTGTGTGAGTGTGGATGGGGTAAGTGTGAGTGGGTGGAGGATGTATGTGTGGGTGGTGAGGATGTTTGTATGTGGGGGATGTGTGGGTGGGTGGGGAGATGTGTGAGTAAGTGAGAGATGTGTGGGCGGGGATGTGTATGAGGAATGCATGTGGGAGATATGTGTGTCGGGGGAATGTGTTTATGCTTGGAGTTTTGTGTGGGAGGGGAGATGTGTGAGAGGTGGGGGAGGTGTGGGATGTGCAGGTGGATGATGGATGTATGTGTGTCCTTAAGAAATTAAGTTAGTAGAAACTAAGTATTATATTTAGTTATCATAGTTATGGAGAAAATGTACATTAAGATAAACCACAGTGAGTTTCTGTTTCTCCCAGTCAAACAACGTATTTAATGTGTAGGTATTAGATCTAAGTTGTACATTTTATTTCTTAAGTAGTTAAACTCAATCAGCAGTGATTTAGAAGTTGGTGAGTAACTTAAGATGTAGGAAGCTAAGAATACTTAGTTCACTAAGAAGAAACTATTTTAAATGTGCACACACTGGTAAGACAATTTAGTGTAATGTGTAATAGGCAAGTAGATTTTTTTACATGAGCACATGAAAAGTCAAGAAGTTTTTTTCCCCATGAACACATTGGAGCCAAATATATTTCTATATGCATAATAATTTTGTGTTGTGTATGAAAGCACCCATATGGTGAGTCAAATGCATTTTCATTGTTGTTAATATGTGGATTTATCATTTCTGAGACACATGATAATACCTAATCAACCGCCATGCAAGTGTGCTTATGATGCATGATGAATGAATGTGGATTGGGTATATCACATAAATATATGTATTTGATGAGAGCATGTGGGGATCCATGTGTAATTTCATTACTGCTAAACAAGAGGAATCATCCTTTGTGAATCTCATAAGTATGCCTAATGATCACATAGTCTATGCCATTGAAGAGAGCATGCTGTCAACGTCCTAGAGGCCTAGGGAAATGAAACTCGGGTTCATACAGGCAACAAACTCCGTTCTGATACTATCTGACATAATTTATTTACAGTAAGCTGGCGAAGAATGGTTTTCGCAGCCAGCTACGTGGCGAACATTATCACAGGAGTTCATAACAAAGCAATCATACATAATCATTACAACAAACTCTATCTTCTATCTATCTCATGAGTAACACTCCTAAAAACACGTGGGTTCAATCTATCAAGTCCCCCTTAAGTTAAGCCCTGTTGCTTCTTCGATGTCCAGTCGGCGTCTGCCCTCCAACGTGTCTCGATCGGACACGGGCTGCAACTCTCCTCGAGCTTCTCGTGGAACCGGTCCTGGCACTCGGTAAGCGGGTTCCCCCTGTGTCCACAGAGCTGTAGGCGAACTGACCTACCCTTCTCGAAGGCTCTAGATTGTTCGAGCATTCGAGTGTGTCTTCCTTGTATTGGGGTTATGTCCCTTCTCTAATTCCCTTCTATCTTTATGTTCATACCGACTCCATGTGAGACTCTGACACATGCCTGTGGTGATTTCGGTATTGTTAAACAGATGGGAATGTGTCATTTGTGAAACACATTAGTATGACTAATTGTCATCTATACAGATATGATTGTGTCTGATGAATGATGGGGGAATGATTGAGAACCCATTATAATGTAATTGTTTTTGAATCTGTGAATTTATCATGTGTAAAGCACATACATATGCTTAATTGTCATCCATACAGATATGATTGTGTCTGATGAATGATTGGGGAATGATTGAGATTATATTTTGATGCCAATGGTGTTAACATTTGAAGTTAGCATTGGGAAATCACATAAGTATAATTACTTATCTTACATGCTAGTATGAAAATGATTTCTGATGAATGGGTGAAATGATCATCCATGCACATATGCATATTATGTCTGTTTAATGAGGAGAATGAGTGAGATGAAGTAACATGCTGAGAAGGAGTATAAGCTGGCAATCAATCTCATGATAGAAGGCAACTTTGATGTGTAATCTCCTGTCTATCAGCAGAGAATATGTTCGGCATAGCCCATACACTACTTAATAATTTAGTGCACTCCGACGCATGACAACACTTTGTATTAAATATCACTCATAGTACCATCATCTGGTTTGGTGCTCTAAGCACGACACAACCCATATTACAAGCATACTGGTTTTGTGTTTTAAGCAAGACCCCACTTTGTATTATAGATCACTCATGTTACAACAAATGGGCTAGTGTCCTGGTGAGTGTAATGATAATGAGATGATGATTATAATAACAATAATGATTCAAAAGGCTTAATAACAACAACGCATGGCGGTGGCGAGTGTGGCTGAAAAGGCCAATTTGTGCTGTAAATATTCGTCCACAGTGGATGCATGTGAAAACATGGTCATTTCCACCATCATGTACCATTTTAAGTCTCTCACGCTCTATGTGTGCTTTATCTGTATTCATTTTCTCCTTTGCCTTTATTCCATTTCTGATAGTTGCCCTCCATGCAACACGTTCAGCGGCGACACGCTCCCATTGTGCATTATCAATGCCTGTATCAATCATGTCCCGCTTATACACATCTTTGTATCGTAGTAGAGGCCGACCCTGAGATCTCCTACCCATCTGTAATTAACCAAAAAAGATGTCCTTTGGTATTCTACCATCATCCATCCTCCTAACGTGTCCTATCCATCTAAGTCTACGAAGACTGAGCATGGGACTCAACGTCACACAACCTGATCTTTCCAATACTTCAGTATTTGTGATTGTGTCTTGAAACTTAATACCAAATATTCTTCGCAGATACCGCATATGAAAGCTATTTAAACGTTTCTCTAGGTCTGGGTAAGTTGACCAGGTTTCACTGCCATAAAGAAGAGTATTACGGACACAGGCTTGATAGACGAGGACTTTTAGTTTGGCAGTAAAATTCCTGTTCTCACAGACTCTTTTTGCTAACATGTTCATTGTTGTTGCTGCCTTACCAATCCGGGTGTTGATTTCCTGATCTAGGGATAATTTGCTATTTACCTCTGAGCCTAGATATGTAAAATGGTCTACCATCTCTAGTTCGGCGTCGTCAATAAAGATTGATGGTACCCCATGTGCACCTTGTGACATAATCTGTGTCTTCATTCTGCTAATTGTTAAACCAAATTCAGAACAAGCATTGGAGAATGCAGATAGTAGATGTAATTCTTCCTCAGAGTGGGTCGTAATTGCAGCAGCATCCGCAAAAAGCAACTCGCTGATTAGTACCCTCCTAATGTTGGTCTTGACCTTCAATCTCTGAGCATTATAGAGGCCGCCATCTGAGCCTGAGTGAATGTATATACCACCATCCTGATCACGAAAGACATATTTCAGTAGAAGTGAAAAGTATCTTCCAAAGAGGGCGGGAGTTAGTGCACAACCTTGCTTAACTCCACTCTTAATTTCAAACTCTTCTAAAGTTGCACCATAAAACTTGATTATACCCTTCATGCCTGTGTGGAACGATTCCACAATGGACAGAAGAGTTGGTGGTCAGCCAATCTTCTTTAGTGCCTAGAACAGACCCTCACGACCGACCAAATCTTATGCCTTTGTGAGGTCGATGAAGGCAATAAACAGTGGTTGATTATGTTCCCGACATTTTTCTTGGAATTGTCGCAATGAGAATATCATATCAATAGTAGACCCGTTCTGTCGGAAACCGCACTGTGATTCGGGGTAGACGTGATCTCCTAGGACTTGAAGTCTGTGCAGAACAATTCTGGCAAATACTTTCCCAACAATACACAGAAGTGAAATACCCCTATAGTTGTTACAGTCGCTTAGATTGTCCTTGTTCTTGTACAGCGTTATGGTGCTTGACTCTTTGAAATCCTGTGGGATTTGTCCTTCTCGCCAACATAGCTCTATTAGCTGGTGGATCTGTAGAGAGAGTGTGTTTTGCCCAATCCTGATAACCTCTATTGGAATCCCATCCTTACCTGGAGCCTTGCCAGATGCAAGTTCATTTATAGCACACTTAACATCTGTTATGGTGGGAAGTATGTCCAGGTGGTCAAGAGTTTGCACGACCTCTATGGCGTTGAGGGCATCATCCGCTAGTTTGGTCTTACTTGAGTAAAGCTCTAAATAGTGCTCTATCCGTCTGTACATCTGATGTTTCTTAACAGTGATGATTTCCCCATTCAAGGTTTTCAGTGGTGCACTTCATTTGATCATTGGACCACAGGCTTTCTTTATCCCTTCATACATGCTTCTGATGTTTCCCTTATCACTTGCGATTTGAATGGACTCACATAACATGATCCTAAAGTCATTTGCACACTGCCTGACAGCCTTTTGCACATCCTTCCTAGCCTGCTTCAGCTCACTGAGAGTGTTATGCGTTGTTCTTTCCTTGTTTCTTAAGAGAACTATATTCTTTTTATCAATCAAGGGCTGCAGTGTCTGGCTGTTTGCCGCAAACCAGTCCTGCTTCTTGTGATCCAGAGTGCCGTAAACCCCTACGACAGTTTTATCAAGCGTTCCCTTAAGTTTACCCCACTTTTCACTTACTGTAAAATTTTCTGATGTATCAGTGAACGCGTCTTCAAGTTGCTGTTGAAATTCAAAGCACTTTTTAGCATCGGGAGTGTTAATAATATTAATCCTGGGCTAGATTTATGTTAATCTGTGTAGATTCTCTTTGGTCTCAGTATAACTCTTGCAACAACCAAAGAATGATCCGTATCACAGTCAGCACTGTGGTAACTTCGTGTTAATGATGTATCGTTCAGATGTTGTCTCCGTGTGATGATGAAGGAGTTTGTAATACATAGGTCATTTCTGGTGCAATGCTCCAGCAGCCTTTGCCCATTTTCATTCATGCGACCGATGTTGTATTTTCCTAGGCACACTGGCCATGAACTCGAGTCCTTGCTCACACGAGCATTGAAATCACGGAGCATATAAATGTAGTCAGATTTTGGAACTGCCTTGATCACAGAGTCTAATTCCTCGTAGAACGAATCCTTCACAGCATCAGAGGAAGCGAGTGTCGGTGCATATGCAGTAATAATGGTGGCAAAACCACAAGAGATTGCCAAGCGCAGGATTAATAGTCTTTCATTATCTCCAGCTAGAATTTCAATAATTCCAAGTTACAAATTCTTCACTGCAAAGCCCAAACCATGTTGCCTTTTTTCTGCCTGCCATCTACCCTTCCAAAGATGGGTGTAATTGTTTTCCCCGAGTGACCCTCCCTAAGCGAGGCGAGTCTCTTGCAAGCCAGCAATATCAATGTTAAGATGATTGAGTTCGGCATCAATCACAGCCGTTTTTCTCACATTGTCAATATTTGTCAAGTCAGTGGAAAATCCTGGACACATGGTTCTTATGTTCCAGGTTGCAAGCGGTAGCTTGAGGTTTCTATTTTCTTTTTATTAGTGCCTGTGCATTGGTTTTACAGCCTGGGATTCACATTTTGTCCTAGGCCACAGCACCCATTGAAGCAGACAGGCTGTGGCGGATCAGCACCCAACTGGCTGGGGACTGCCCAGCTTGAGGCGGGCGGTAGCTGATCAGTGACACCTGTAGGTGTCTCCCACCGCCGGAGGCAACCCGTGGCGCTCCATGTCTACGCCAATTGACAAGGACTTATAACCCGTAAATGTTACATCTCGCTTTGATTCCGAGACCGGTTAAGACCAGGGATGGAGTTATAGCTTCTCCATAGCACAAAGCCTGGGCTAAAATATAGAGACCACCGTGTTGCCCATGCAGCATGATCCCTCTCTCGGCCTGCCTAGTTCACTCCAGAGGAAAGGTAACACCTATACATCTGGAACAAGACAAGCTACAGAAGCTGCCGGATCTGCAAAGCAATGCTCTAACTGTCCGCCTGTCGGAGCTTCGATCCTAGACCAGCTGCCATCCAAGGCTTAGGGCTTGTTCTGCCTTTAGGTTGCATTTTCTCGCAACATGATAAGGCTTGTACCCTCCCAATTGCGCTCTTCCGCCCGAAACCGTTGGCACAATGTGGGGTGTTAGCGCCGCACAATATTCGGCGCTAACAGAAATCAGGTAGTACCGTCTATTGTCATACGATAACTCAGTCATATCTGACTAAGACCTGAAACTCTATTAAACCAAAGATACAGATATTATTGAGCCACAGATACTGAGATTATTGAACCACATATACCGAGGTTATTGAACCATAGATACATAGATGAATGCATAGACTATTGAACCTTAGATACTGAGATAATTGAACCTTTGAAACTGAGATTATTGAACTATAGATGCAAAGATTATTGATCCGAGATTGATTTACAGATTATTAAACCAAAGATACATAGATTAATGAACCACATATATTGAGATTATTGAGCCATAAATACTGGGATCAGCAAGATACAGATACTGAGATAATTGAACCATAGATACTGAGATTATTATTGAGATTATTGAACCATAAATACTGGGATCAGCAAGATACAGATACTGAGATAATTGAACCATAGATACTGAGATTATTGAACCATAAATGCATACATTATAGAACCAAAGATACAGCGATTATTGAACTACGTATAATGAGATTATTGAACCGAGATAGATACCCAGATTATTGATCCAAAGATACAGAGATTATTGAACCACATATACTGAGATGATTGAACCGATATAGATACCGAGATTATTGAACCAAAGATATAGAGATTATGCTGAGATTATCGAAACACAGACACTGAGATAATTGAGCCGAGATAGACACCGACAATACTGAAAATTACCATGGATACCGAGATTATTGAACCAAAAATACAGAGATTATTGAACCACATTTATTGAGATGATATCTGACATTACTGAACCATAAATGCTGAGATTATTGAACCACATATACTGATATTAATAAAACATATATACTGAGATTACCGAACCACAGATACTAAGATTATTGAACAGAGATTGATACCGAGATTATTTAGACATAGATACTGAATGTGAATAGTTGCAAGCAACATGCGATGTGTAATTAACTTTTCCTAGTATGTCCTAAACATCGCCTTATGCGGAATCTCACCTTTTATGATAATCAGTGTATATTGTGTCTCTATAAGTAAACCTTTCGTGAATATTCAGAGCTGTTGTCCCTCTTCTCTAGCTACCAAAAAAAAATAAATAATAATAATAATAATAAAAAATAAAATAAAATCTACTGCGAAATATGTTGCAACTGAAAGAGTTAAACATAGTAATACATCAAATGTCAAATCATTGCACATCGCTTATCAAATTTATGCCTAAGTCTAGTTTTGCTGTTGAAGTAAAAAGTTATTAATTTGATGTCTAAATTCATTGCTGCTAGTAAAGTCATTAATTATGAATTGGACGTCTAAATCCAGTATTGCTGTTAAAATTATTAGTTATTTAATTGATGTCTAAATCTAGTGTTGATGCTGAAGTAAATTTTTATGAATGTGACGACTAAATGATGTGCCTCTGTCGAAGTAATTAATTACACCATTGACGTCTAAATCCAGGTCTGCCGTTGAAGTCATTAGTTATGATAGGACGTCTTATTGTAGTGTTGCAGGTGAAGTCATTAGTTAGAAACTGACTTCTACATTTAATGTACCCAATTGAAATAATCATGACATTGCCGTCTAAATACACTGTTGCAGATAAAGTCAATAGTTATGAATTTGACGTCTAAATCATGTATTGCTGTTAACGTCAGTAGTTATAAAACTGACGTCTGAATCCATCTTTGCTGGACAGCAAATACCAGTGTTGCTGTTGAAAATTTTAATTTTAAAATGACGTCTAAATCCATCGAGTGCTGCTGTTGAAATCAATTTAGAATTATCAATAATATATTCGAATGATCACCATTTCTTTCATTTAGTTGCCTATCTTTCAATTATTCTTTTTTCAGATATTCTTCTTTTAGTTATTTAGATTCGTTTATTATTATTATTATTATTATTATTATTATTATTATTATTATTATTATTATTATTATTATTATTTTCTGTTTTGCTATATTCAATCATCTTTCTTTAGATTATTCTTCTTACATTTGTTCATCATTCCTTTATTTCAGCCATTCTTTGATTGATTCTTCTGTCAATTATGCGTCTTTCATCTATTTGTATGCTAGTTATTCTGTTTTCATGTCATCGTCTTTCATTGCTGCTTTTCATTGCTCTTTCATCTGCTTCTTTCAGTCAGTCTCTTTTCACTTATTCTTCTTTCAGTTATTTGTTTTCAAGTTACTCTCCTTTCAATTATTCTCCTTTACTTTTATTCTTATTTTCTGTATTCTTCTGTTAGTGGCTTTCATGTATTCTTATTTCAGTTATTCTTCTTACAGCTTTTTTATATTGCAATGCCAAGCACTTTTTATCCAGCTGCGTGGTTGGAGTATTGTGCTTCATTATTTCATGAGCTCTCTCTCTCTCTCTCTCTCTCTCTCTCTCTCTCTCTCTCTCTCTCTCTCTCTCTCTCTCTCTCTCTCTCTCTCTCTCTCTCTCTCTCTTTCTTTTTTTCTCTCCTTCGGTCTCATTAAGCGAGGTCATAAAACATAATAAAGTTATTTAATGTGTGCCAGGCATGCAAGTTTTTAAACCGTTTAAATCTGTCACATCACGTGACCTGAAAGCTAAGTGATGTCAGAAAGACGGGGAAGGACGCAGGAAGTGCTTCACAGCCCCTGCCCACGCCTATCAACACGCGGGACTATAAAGCTGTAATGTGACATTTTTTCATGCTTAAGACGGTCACAGCGATACGACGGAAAGCACTACAACCGACAGCCATATCTGAGTGTATTGCGGCCTGAACGATCGATCCTTCAGTTACGCCCAGTTATTTGACGTCATTGCATAAGCTGAGAACAGAAGAAGACGTCTGTGTGCCTTTTCAACATGTTGAATATTTAAGTTGTTGTTGCTTTGTTGCTGATGTCTAAGCTCGGTGGGGAACCGTTCCATACAATTACATACACGTACGTCTGTATATCGTCCCGACGTACATGTCAAAGGATGTTATACTAATATGTGAGTTACGTATCCCTTACAGAACGACACAATCAACCCCATAATGTGTTGGCTGTTTGTGATATTCTAGACAATTTTATACTCAGTAGTTTGCCGTTGTTTTCTGAAGGAATGACGCTCACACCATTGCGAAAACCATCGCAAGGCTGTCTGCTTCTAAATTACATGCTCTTGACTTTGAACTAGGCACGCAAATTTTTTTTTTTTTGCATGTCCCTTATAGGACGTTGTAGTCAACACCAGCATTTTTCAGCTGCTGTTGATGTACTAGGCAAGATTACGCTCAGTAGTTTGCCATTGATTTCTGTGCGGTCGGCTCACATACCCCGTAAGTTACCAACGCGGCGAGAACCGCTACCGATTCTTGCACAGGTTACGTTACTCATATCTGGAGGACGCGTACAACAGAGTACCACTGGATTTTTTAATGCTTCAGCTTCTTGAACTCAAGATAAGTCCGTTCCTCCTTAGTTGGATCGCTGCAGCCCTCTTCTAACGGAAAGTAGTTTTTAGATGTGGCAGTTGGACGTCGGAACCAACAACAATATATCCTGGCCTACCACAGGGATCACCATTATCTCCGGTGCTGTTCAACGCCTACACTGTGAGAATCACCAGCGAGCAGATCACTGGACCGGGGAGGACATTGTCATATGCCGCTGATGTTTTAGTGTATCGTCAGGTAAGGATAAAGATCAGGTTGCTGGGGAACTGCAAACCGAACTCAAACGCATAAGTACTTGGTGTGCTGAAGGTGGGGCAATGGTCAACCCAACAAAGGCAACAGTGACATGGTTCTCTTTGAATAATCATATTGTCAACACGCCAACACCAACTGTTAATATGTGTTCAGAGACTGTGGAAAGAACGCAGGCAATGAATTACCTGGGGATACGGTTTGATCGAAGCCTTGCTTATAATGTGCACATAGACCAGGTGTTAACAAAGGCCAAGCGGGGTTTGGTTGCGATGCGGGTGATGGCGGCAGCAAACTGTGAGCAGCGCCATCTATACCTCCTATACGAGGGGCTGGTCATGGTTGATTTTGAGTATGCGGTGGCGATCCTGACTCTCAGCCGTAAGCAGATCGAAAGGTTGGAAAGGATACAAAACGAAGCTATGCGCATTATTCTTGGATGTACAAGAGATACAGCATGCAGGGCGATGCGCTACCTTCTTGATTTTCCAACCATTGAAGAAAGAATACAAGCTTGCAGGGCACGTGCCTACCTCAGAATTAACGCAAACATACAACATTCACTGCATAGTGAAATTAGGAAGGTGAAGGGCAGCAGGTTATAAAGAGGAAGGTCTTGGATGGGTCAAGCGGAAGACATTATTCAACAGTACTGGAGGACTTAGAACCTAGCGATGAGTGGGTACAAGTTCCAACAGATTTATGTAATGTCCTTTTCAGTTTGCATCCAACTAGACAGAAAATGCAGACAAGAAACTCCGGCTGCTGTGGAGGCATTAGTGGAAGATTAGTTTTATGTTCGTGCCACAGCATGCGGGAGTACACGGAAATGAGCGGGCTGACAAGCTCGCAGGTAAGGCTACTGTGGAGGGCGGACGCGCCATGGACTAGGCTGACATTCTGAATGCTCTACGAGAAGTAAGACTTTTGCGAGAACCAAGTGATGACTGCGAATCTACAACCATGGTCAGACTGCGAGAACAGCAAATTAAAAGAGGTGTGGTCAAACAAGAACACTACGCAGGAAGCCAAAGAAAATTGATAAACCAGCACAGAGCTGGTGTCGTTAGTCGCTACACGCTGCGGGATTTGCCGAGGAGGAGATCCGAGCACTTATGGACTGAATGGTTCGATGTGCAATGAGGATGATCTGTCGACTAACTAACTAACTAACGTTACTCACGAGAATATACGGGATTACGGAGAAAGACGTTAATTCCTACCCAGGAAGACCGGCTCTGTGTAATTATTTATAATTGTAAAAATGCATGCGTAAACCCTTTGTTAATGTATTTAGTCTTTAGTTATGAAATTGTCGTCCAAATCCAGTTTTACTGATGAAATCTAAAAAATTATGAACTTTACGTCTAAATCAAGTGTTGTTGTTAAAATCGTTTGTTATGAAAATGGTGTCTAAATATACTGTTTCTGTTGAAGCCATTACATATGACAGTGACGTCTAAATCCATTTTTTTTTTTCGGTGGTGGCAGTCATTAGTTATGAATTTGGCGTCTAAATCCAGTATTCATATTCAAGTCAGTAATTATGAATTTGACACCTTAATACAGTGTTTATGTTAAAGAAGTAAATATGAAAATGACTTCTAAATCCATTGTTGCCGTTGAAGTCATTACATTGGACATTAACGTCTAAATCCTGTTTGGTTGCTGAAATCAATAGTTATGAATTTGACCTCTTGTCTAGTGTTGCAGTTGAAGTAATTAGTTATGAAACTGATGTCTACATCCAATGAATATAATTGAAGTAATATATTATAACATAGACGTCTATATCCTAATTTGCTGTTGAAGGCATTAGTTATAAATTTGACACTTAAATCCCGTATTACTGTTAAAGATATTGGTTATAAAAGTGTCGTCTAAATCCAGTGTTGTTGGGCGGTCAAGTCTAGTGTTAATGTAAAAAGTCGCTACTCAAAACCTGACGTCTAAATCGAGAATTTTGTTGGAATCAATTTTGAATCAAGAATGATATATTTCAGTGCCATGCCTGTCTTTTATGTGTTGCTAATCTGTCGTTTATTCTTCATTCAGCTATTCTTCTTTCTGTTATTTCAGCTATTCTTCTTTCAGTTATGCTTCTTTCAGCTTTCGTCTTTCGGTTATTCATCTTTCAGTTGTTTGTCATTTAGCAATTTCAGTTATTCTTCTTTCATGTTTTGTTTTCAATTTCTTTCAGTTATGCTTATTACGGTTATTCTTCTTTCATGTTTTGTTTTCAATTTCTTTCAGTTATGCTTATTACGGTTATTCTTCTTTCATGTTTTGTTTTCAATTTCTTTCAGTTATGCTTATTACGGTTATTCTTCTTTCATGTTTTGTTTTCAATTTCTTTCAGTTATGCTTATTACGGTTATTCTTCTTTCATGTTTTGTTTTCAATTTCTTTCAGTTATGCTTATTACGGTTATTCTTCTTTCATGTTTTGTTTTCAATTTCTTTCAGTTATGCTTATTACGGTTATTCTTCTTTCATGTTTTGTTTTCAATTTCTTTCAGTTATGCTTATTACGGTTATTCTTCTTTCATGTTTTGTTTTCAATTTCTTTCAGTTATGCTTATTACGGTTATTCTTCTTTCATGTTTTGTTTTCAATTTCTTTCAGTTATGCTTATTACGGTTATTCTTCTTTCATGTTTTGTTTTCAATTTCTTTCAGTTATGCTTATTACGGTTATTCTTCTTTCATGTTTTGTTTTCAATTTCTTTCAGTTATGCTTATTACGGTTATTCTTCTTTCATGTTTTGTTTTCAATTTCTTTCAGTTATGCTTATTACGGTTATTCTTCTTTCATGTTTTGTTTTCAATTTCTTTCAGTTATGCTTATTACGGTTATTCTTCTTTCATGTTTTGTTTTCAATTTCTTTCAGTTATGCTTATTACGGTTATTCTTCTTTCATGTTTTGTTTTCAATTTCTTTCAGTTATGCTTATTACGGTTATTCTTCTTTCATGTTTTGTTTTCAATTTCTTTCAGTTATGCTTATTACGGTTATTCTTCTTTCATGTTTTGTTTTCAATTTCTTTCAGTTATGCTTATTACGGTTATTCTTCTTTCATGTTTTGTTTTCAATTTCTTTCAGTTATGCTTATTACGGTTATTCTTCTTTCATGTTTTGTTTTCAATTTCTTTCAGTTATGCTTATTACGGTTATTCTTCTTTCATGTTTTGTTTTCAATTTCTTTCAGTTATGCTTATTACGGTTATTCTTCTTTCGCATAATTGTTGTTGTTGTTGTTGTTTTGTTTTAGTTATTCGTTTTTCACTTATTGTCACATTTGTCTTATTGGTTGTTCTATTTCTGCGTTCAATGAATGAATCACCCAAAAAACGAGAAGTAGATTGTGAGCTTTACTAAAGCACGACTACAAGAGACAAATTGGACGTTGCGGCCAAAGCCTTCGTCAGCACAGGACAAACAAATACAAACCGACACAAACCTACATGAAACACACTATGACAATATTATGACAATATTCTGCGTTCAGCAGCTCGTCTTTCAGTTATTTGTCATTCAATCATTCTTCAGTAATTTTGTTTTCTTATTTCTGTTCAAATATTCTTCTTTAAGATATTCATCTTTTAGTAATTCCTCTTTCATTGTCTTTCTGTTATTCTTCATTACTGTATTCATCTGTCACGCATTCTTCCTTCAGCAACTATCTTATTTCATCATAGAGGAAAGCCTATCACTTTTTCTGTCCAGCAGCTTGGCTTGAGTTTTGTCCATCATTAATTTATTAGCTCTCACACACACACACTCTCTCTCGCTCTATTTCTCTCTTTCCGTCTCATTAAGCGAGGTCATAAAACATAATAGCCTTATTTAATGTGTGGCAGGAATGCAGGTTTTTAACCGTTTAAATCTGCCACATCACGTGGCTTGAAAGCTAAGCGATGTCAGAAAGACGAGAACGGACGCAGAAGTGCTTCACAGCACTGCCCACGCCTATCCGCATGCGGGACTATAAAGCTGTAATGTGGCACTTTTTTAATGCTCAAGAAGGTTACAGTGACATGGTGGAAAGCACTACAGCCGACGGCCATATCTGAATATATTGTAGCTCCTTCAGTTATGCCCACATATTTGACGTCACTGCGTAAGCTGAGAACAGATCAAGGGGATTGTGTGCCGTTTAAACTTCTTTCATATTTCAGGTTGCGGTTGCTTTGTTACTGGTTTCTAAGCTCTTCCGGGAACCGTTCCATACACTTACATTCACATACATCCTTATATAAACCCGACGTTCATGCCATGCCATGCGTAATGCGATATGAACAATCTACAACACTGCTGTGGAAATACCGGATCCAGCCCCCGCCCCTCCCCCCTCCCGGAAAGCATAAAGACTGGTTTGATGAAAATTCCTAAGACATCTACCAATTGTTGGCCAGGAAACACGTTCTCCATAAGGCATATTTGAACGACCCAAAGCCAACATTAAAACAAATGTGCCTCCAATAACATCCGGAGAGTTATACAGCGGATCCTCAGCACACGCGGAACTCCTGGCTGAGCAATAACGCTGATGAGATTCAAGGCTTTGCTGACAGTCATGATATGAAAATCTTCAATGACTCAATAAACTCGACTTATGACCACACATCACCAGGCATGGTCCCCCTCCTTAGTGCAGATGGAGGAACTGTCGTGTCCTCCTTTAAAGTGTCGTCCCTGGAGTGAGGAGATTCGACACCCACATTATAATATTTTTTTTCCTCTCAATATTCTGGAGAATCCACCAGCTTCCGTCCAACACACTCCATCAGCCTATGGACACCTTTTCCTATCACTCTCTCACTGTCGTACTATGCCCCCTTCTCATACTTCCCCAACGCAACAAACTCAACAACTCTTGCTTCTAAAAATTAATAAAGATTAATTTATTAAAAGAAAAGTGTAACGTATATGAGACGTGTATGTGAAGAAAATGTGTGGCGTGTTCTATAAAGTGTGTAGAATCGGACTCTCAGACAACAACCCAGTCAGCTGATCCCAGCAAGGATAGACCACAGCACGTTACGTCAGAACATGTACTTCTCACCCAGTGCCGAAACCATCTTGCCGGATACTGATTTGCCTCTGTAGACCTCTGGTAATCCCATTTCATGAACATCCGAAATAGACACCGGTGGTATTAACAGTTAATCATGGACCGGTTGCACCCTACACAATGTCCGTTCCTATCGTTCATAAAAAAATGCACAAGTCCTTTGTAGTGTGTACACAGATTAATGTTAATTTTTAATGTACTTGATCCTCACTCGTGTCTATCTAGCCTCAAGTATCATGTCTTGTGTTCTATTACACGAGATTATATCACATTAGGTAACTATTCTCATTAATGTTCTCGGTTAGTTACTACTATCTGATGCTGTGTGGTGCATCAACAATCATCACCCTCTTTGGTGAATCATCTTCCTTCTAGCTTTAGTTACGTTCTGTATGAAACTTTATTGACTGTTCCACTGGTGTTCTTCCGACTTGGATTTGAACCTTTCCTAAAAAAACTTGTTGAGTTTCCTCGGATCTGGTAGGGAACCTAGGATAGAAACAACACATCTGGTGATAGTACTAGTCACTGATCCTTTCGGCTGAGTGTAAGCCTATCGCCTTGCTTAATGATCTTTAGCTAACTAAACTATGTCCTAGAGCAGATTAGCTACCCACCTAGGGCCGAATCAGGCTATGACAAAGAAAAGACCAATAAACAGAGTGCAACCTCAGTATTCTATTCTTAACTAGCAGAGCTAATATCACTATTCTACTCTAACTAGTTTCCACTAACAGTGCTAATCATCACACTATAGTTTAACAAGGCTACAGTCTATATTAATTAGAACTAATAGACTATATTGACTCATTGGCACCTTGCCGTCTTGACAGACGATAGTTTGTGCTTTAAAAAGGCATAATAACTTTTAACTATGGCGGTAGCGAGTGTGACTGATAAGGCCAATTTGCGCTGTAAATGTCCGTTCACAGTGGGTGCATGTGAACACGTGGTCATTTCCACCATCATGCACCATCTTACGTCTCAAACGCTTGGTGTGTGACTTTTCTGCAATAATTTTCTCCTTTGACTTTATTCCATTTCTGATATTTGCCCTCCATGCAACACGTTCAGCGGCGACTTGCTCCCAATGTGCATTATCAATGCCTGTATCAATCATGTCCCGCTTACACACATCTTTGTATCGTAGTAGAGGCCGACCCTGAGATATCTTACCCATCTGTAATTCACCAAAAAAGATATCCTTTGGTATTCTACCATCATCCATCCTCCTAAGATGTCCTATCCATCTAAGTCTACGAAGACTGAGCATGGAATAAACTGTCACACAACCTGATCTTTCCAATACTTCAGTATTTGTGATTTTGTCTTGCCACTTAATACCAAGAATTCTTCGCAGACACCGCATATGAAAGCTGTTTAAATTGTTCTCTTGGTGTGAGTAAGTTGTCCAGGTTTCACTGCCATAGAGAAGAGTACTAAGGACACAGGCTTGATAGACAAGGACTTTTGTTTTGGCAGTAAGCTTCCTGTTCTCCCATACTCTTTTTCTTAACCTGTTCATTGTTGTTGCTGCCTTACCAATCCGGATGTTGATTTCCTGATCTAGGGATAATTTGCTATTTACCACTGATCCTAGATATGTAAAATGGTCTACTATCTCTAGTTCAGCGTCGTCAATAAAGATTGATGGTACCCCATGTGCACCTTGTGACATAATCTGTGTCTTCTTTTTGCTAATTGTTAAACCAAATTCAGAACAAGCATTGGAGAATGCAGATAGTAGACATTGCAATTCTTCCTCAGAGTGGGTCGTAACTGCAGCATCATCTGCAAAAAGCAACTCTCTGATCAGTACCCTCCTAATTTTGGTCTTAGCCTTCAATCTCTGAGCATTGTAGAGGCCGCCATCTGAGCGTGAGTGAATGTATATACCACCATCCTGATCACGAAATGCATATTTCAGTAGAAGTGAAAAGTATATTCCAAAGAGGGTGGGAGCTAGTACACAACCTTGCTTAACTCCACTCTTGATTTCAAATTCTTCAGAAGTTGCACCATCAAACTTGATTATACCCTTCATGCCTGTGTGGAACGATTCCACAATGGACAGAAGAGTTGGTGGGCAGCCAATCTTCTTTAGTGCCTTGAACAGACCCTCACGACTGACCAAATCAAATGCCTTTGTGAGGTCGATGAAGGCAATAAACAGTGGTTGATTCTGTTCACGGCATTTTTCTTGCATTTGTCGCAATGAGAATATCATATCAGTGGTAGACCGGTTCTGTCGAAAGCCACACTGTGATTCGGGGTAGACTTGATCTCCTAGGACTTGAAGTCTGCGCAGAACAATTCTGGCAAATACTTTTCCAACAATACACAGAAGTGAGATACCCCTATAGTTGTTGCAGTCGCTCCGATCGCCCTTGTTCTTGTACAGTGTTATGATGCTTGAATCTTTGAAATCCTGTGGGACTTGTCCTTCACGCCAGCATAGCTCTATTAGCTGGTGGATCTGTATAGTGAGTGTGTCTTGCCCACTCCTTATAACCTCTATTGGAATCCCATCCTTACCTGGAGCCTTGCCAGATGCAAATTCATTTATAGCACACTTAACTTCTGTTATGGTGGGAAGTGTGTCCAGGTGGTCAAGAGTTGGTAGAGCCTCTATGGCGTTGAGGGCATTATCCGCTAGTTTGGTCTCACTTGAGTAAAGCTCCAAATAGTGCTCTACCCATCTGTCCATCTGCTGTTTCTTATCAGTGATGACTTCTCCAGTCAAGGTTTTCAATGGTGCACTTCTTTTGATCACTGGACCACAGGCTTTCTTTATTCCTTCATACATGCTTCTTATGTCTCCCTTATCACTTGCGATTTGAATGGACTCACATAACTTGATCCAATAATCATTTGCACACTGCATGGCAGCCTTTTGCACATCCTTCCTAGCTTGCCTTAGCTCACTCAGAGTGTTACGCGTTGGTCTTTCCTTGTTTCTTAAGAGAGCTTTCTTCTTCTTCTTATCAATCAAGGGCTGCAGAGTCTCGCTGTTGGCCGCAAACCAGTCCTGCCTCTTATGATCCACAGTGCCGTAAACCCTTACGGCAGTTTTACAAAGAGTTTCCTTAATTTGACCCCACTTTTCATTTACTGTACAATTTTCTGGTGTATCAGTGAAAGCGTCTTCAAGTTGCTGTTGAAACTGAAAGCACTTTTCAGGATCATGAGTGTTAATAATATTAATCCTGGGGCTAGATTTGTGTTTAGCTGTGTAGATTCTCTTTGGTCTCAGTCTAACCCTTGCAACAACCAAAGAATGATCCGTATCACAGTCAGCACTGTGGTAACTACGAGTCAATGATATATGGTTCAGATGTTGTCTCCGTGTGATGATGAAGTCCAGCTGGTGCCAATGGCCGGATCTTGGATGTTTCCATGTGACCTTATGCATCTCTTTTGTTTTAAAAAAAGAGTTTGTAATACATAGGTCATTACTGGTGCAATGCTCCAGCAGCCTTTGCCCATTTTCATTCATGCGACCGATGTTGTATTTTCCAAGGCACACTGGCCATGAACTCGAGTCCTTGCCCACACGAGCATTGAAATCACCGAGCATATAAATGTAGTCGGATTTTGGAACTGCCTTGATCACAGTGTCTAACTCCTCATAGAACAAATCCTTCACATCATCAGAGGAATCGAGTGTCGGTGCATATGCAGTAATAATGGTGGCAAACCCACAAGAGGTTGCCAAGCGCAGGGATAATAGTCTTTCATTTCCTCCTGCTGGAATTTCAATCATTCCCAGTAGCGAATTCTTCACTGCAAAGCCCACACCGTGTTGCCTTTTTTCTGCCTGCCCTTTACCCTTCCAGAAAAAGGTGTAGTTGTTTTCCCTGAGTGACCCTTCCTCAGCGAGGCGAGTCTCCTGCAGGCCAGCAATATCAATGTTAAGACGATTGAGTTCGGCATCAATCACAGCCGTTTTTCTCACATCGTCAATATAGGTCAAGTCAGTGGAAAATCCTGGACACATGGTTCTCACGTTCCAGGTTGCAAGCCGTAGCTTGAGGTTTCTATTTATATTTTTGTTTGTACCTGGTGCATTGGTTTTACAGCCTGCGATTCAGATTTTGTCCTAGCCCCAAGCACCCATTGAAGCAGGCAGGCTGTGGCGGATCAGCACCCAATTGGCTGGGGGCTGCCCAGCTTGAGGCGGGCGGTAGCTGATCAGTGACACCTATAGGTGTCTCCCACCGTCAGAGGCAACGCGTGGCGCCCCATGTCTACGCCAACTGACAAGGACTTATAACCCGTAACAGTTGCCTCTCGCTTTGATTCCGAGACCAGTTAAGACCAGGGATGGAGTTATTGCCTCTCCATAGCACAAAGCCTGGGCTAAAATATAGAGATCATGTGTTGCCCATGCAGCATGATCCCTCTCTCGGCCTGCCTAGTTCACTCCAGAGGAAAGGTAACACCCCTACATCTGGAACAAGACAAGCTGCAGAAGCTGCCGGATCAGCAAAGCAATGCTCTAACTGTCCGCCTGTTGGAGCTTCGATCCTAGACCAGTCGCCAACCAAGGCTTAGGGCCTGGTCTGCCCTGCCATGACAATTTTGTCTTTAGCTTGCATTTCCTCGCACCAGGGTAAGGCTTGTACCCTCCCAATTGCGCTCTTCCGCCCGAAGCCGTTGGCACAATGTGGGGTGTCGGGTTTGGTAAGCGCCGCCCAACGCTCGGCGCTAACAGAAACCAGGTAGTACCGTCTACTGTTATACGGTAGCTCAGTCATATCTGACTAAGACCTGACTGCTTATATATTGACTATATTGACTACCTTATGTAAAAACCGCCTCATTCCCGGGATGGCTACTACACTTTGCCATAACGGCACATGCTAGTTAATGTGAAATTATTCTAACACTGTAGAGCTCTCCCACAAACACGTCCATCCTAATCCACGGTTTTTGGTCAACTCCCCATCTCCAATCATGGTTTTCCAAACAAGCTTAAATTGTGCACGTGACGTTGTTCATGTCCGGCAGGTGTTCCACTGTTTTCAATAACAAGCCCTCAACGTTCTGTCATGTGGTGACAGTCAAAACCTCCATTCCGTCTGGTGTCCGGAACTATAGATGACAGCCGGAACTATTCCATATCCTGAGCGGGCAAGGCTATGTGATTTCAACTGTTTATGAACTGCCAACGCGGTGTATCCATTCCTTTTCACTCACCACCAAATGTGTATATGGGCTGCCCCGATGTAACCCGTGCAGCTGTGTTTACTCTGTTAGTACGACTGTTGTGGCCTAGAAAATATACGCCAACCAAACGTCGGTATTATTATCTGGTTAACTCATGGCGATCTCGTGACATAGGCCCCCTCTTAAGAGAGTAGTCCATCTCACTCTTCTCCACCATGAGTTTAATCCAGATGATTCATTCTTCTTCCTCAGGAGCTGGGTGTCTTGACAAGAAATCCGCTCCAACATTTTCCTTCCCAGGAATGTACTCTAGTGTGAAATTATAAGGTTGAAGTAACAACGACCACCGCATCAAACGGGCGTTGAGCTTCTGAGAAGTAGCCAGGAACATCAGGGGTTGATGATCCGACTGGACTCGAAACTTAACTCCATACAAATATGGCTGAAATTTTTGCACTGCCCATACGAGGGACAAGCACTCTCTCTCGACGGTTGAATAATTCCTCTCCGCCTGTAGAAGTTTCTTACTTGCGTATGCCACAGGTTTCAAAACCGAAGCATCGTCTTTTCCTTCCTGTAACAAAGCGGCTCCAATTTTAATCGCACTCGCATCTGTTCTCAACACAAATTGTTTGGAAAGGTCAGGGAGCTGTAATACAGGTTTGCTGACCAAGGCCTCCTTTAACTGACTATAGGCATTCTCACATTCGGGTGTCCAAATGATTTGGTCCGGGAATCCCTTTTTCAAGGTTTCCGTCAACGGAGCTCCCAGTTCAGTGAAATGTGGGATAAATTTATGGTAGAACCCACACAACGAGAGAAAAGATCGCACATCCTTCTTCGTTTTTGGTCTAGGTGCATTTCTGATTTTCTCCAGGTTCTTCTCTTCTGGAACAATGTGTCCTGGAGTGATGGTGTGGCCTAGAAATTCCAGAGTCTGGTAACCAATCATGCACTTGGTTGGACGAGCAGTAAGCCCTGCTTCCTTGAGCCTATTAAACACTCTCTCCAAGGATTGTAAGTGGTCATCCAGGCTGTCACTGGAAATCAGAATATCATCCATGAATGAGGTGATGGACGGATCCTGTAACGGATCTAGTAAAGTCCTCATCATGCGTGTAAACACACTAGGTGCATTGCTGAGTCCAAAGGGCATGACCTTGAATTAGTAGTGTCCACTGGGTGTACTGAAAGCCAACAGTGGTCGAATCTCCGGTTTGACTGGTATCTGATAGTACCCCCGACTCAGATCCACCTTTGAAAAGTACCGAGACTTATGGAGCCTAGCGAATAGCTGAGTTGGATTCGGCAAAGGTTCCACCTGAAATTGTGTGTGACTGTTCAGAAGTCGGTAATCTATACACAACCTGTGTTCTCCACTTGGTTTGCGTAACAAAACTACCCCCGCATTGTATGGGGATGTGGATGGTGCAATCACGTCATCCTCCAACAGTTTTTGTATTTCCTCCTCCAGGGCCTTTTCTTTAGAGAATGGCACTGGGTAAACCTTTTGGCGAACAGGCTCCTGTGTGGTCAAAGTCATCTCGAACTCAACCAACCTCGTTCGTCCTGGTTTATCAGTCAGTATCTCCTTATGAGACTTGAGAACCTGGGTTATCCTTTCCCTCTCCTGGGAGGTCAGATCAGGGTTCACTTGCACATCCCTATAGGTTTCCTGGTGTACTAAGGGATATTCCCTGCCCTCGCTGGTTCCCACTTCAGTCTCCACTGCAACTGCCATTGCCATGAGGTGAGCTGCCTTGTCTCCGGGTCTCTCTTCGTATTTCCGCAAGAGATTGATATGGAAAATCTTTGACTTTCCCCGGATCCGGATCTGATAGTTGGTTCTGGATATCACCCTTTCCACGGGAAATGGTCCTTGCCAACCTATCTCCAGTTTGTTGTTTCCCGTTGGGAGTAGCAACAAGACTTTATCTCTCACCTCTAGAGATCTTTCTTTAGACCTACGGCTGTAGTAAGCCGCATGTCTTTTCCTGGCCTTTTTCAAGTTTTGATTTGCCAGAGTCCATCCCTTGTGGAGTTTTTCTTTCAGTTCCTCCACGTATTTATAGGATGAGATCACTTCTTCCGACGTCCCCTCTTCAGTCCAACTCCTCAACATGGCTTCCAACGGTCCTTTGATTGGACGACCAAACAGCAACGTAGCGGGTGGTAGTCCTGTTGAGCCATGAGGAACTTCCCGATAGGCAAAGAGTGCTGCTGGGATATATTCATCCCACCTATCAGGTTTTTCCTGCGCTAGTTTCCTGAGCATTGTCATCAACGTGCCGTTGAAACGCTCTACTTGTCCATTGGCTTGAGGGTGGTAAGGGCTGGTATGTATGTGGTTAGAGTGAAACACCCTAAATACCTCCTCCATGAGTTTTCCACAAAACTGAGATCCATTGTCCGTCAGAATTTGATCCGGAAAGCCTAATCTGGTAAAGGCCTCCATCAGTGCGTCCGCCACTCTTTTCGAGTCAATCGTGGTCAACGGTATAGCCTCACCCCACATTGTACAGCAATCCACCATTGTGAGTATATACATGTTCCTCTTCCTAGTCCTGGGAAGTGGACCCACGATATCGATGGCTACCCTCTCGAAAGGAGAGTTCATGATGGGCATCTCACCCAACACCACCGGTGCTGTCCAGTTTTTCGGTGCCACCCTCTGGCACTCAGGGCATGACTTCACATACCGACGCACATCATCTGTCATTCCCGGCCAATAGTAATGGCAGGAAATCCGCTGCATGGTGGCGGCAATACCCATGTGTCCACTAAAGGAGATGGTATGCCCCATATGAAGAATCTGGGACCGGTGAGCTTTCGGGACGACCAACTGACCGTATAGGTTGTCTCCCCTTCCTGCTCTCCTGTAGAGTATCCTATTCTTCATGTAGTACTGCCCTCGCCCTGGTGGATCAGCACTTTTCTGCAGCTTTTTGTAGCAAGGACGTAAAGTATCATCCTCACTCTGGGCAGTTCGTAGCTCCCCCGGCATTGGGTTAGTCACAATTGCGTCTGCCTCTTCCGTTTTCGTCTGAGAGCGAGTCTGCATTGCTCCCATATGGATTGGCTCCCTGGGCATTCCCAGAAAGACATACCGGCAACCTAGGATGACTGGAAAAATGGGATCGGTCAATACAGCGGCCTTGATGGTGCCGGTGACGTACTTTGACCGAATCTCCACATTAGCAATAGGCAACTTCATGACTACAGCACTCTTCTGTGCAGGCTGTATATCCAATGTCTCACCTGTGAATTGTTCTGGATGTACCAGATCCGCAGAAATCACGGCCTCCCCGTCCAGTCCTGTGTCGTATAAACACTCCACTTGACGACCGTTAACCTCTACCAATTCCACTACAGGTGGTTTTTCCTAGTCTGGAGTCTCTTCCTCGGCCTCGACCTGTTCGGTGGGCTCCACCTTAGGTTTCCCGGGGCACACGACGAATTGAGTGTCTCCTGACTCTCCTCTGCAGTCAATAGCATTGTGCGTATTCGACTGGCATTGGTTGCACCATTTCCCTGTCCTAGATGTTCTATTGCCAGACTTGAGTGAGCTCTCCTGGTGGCGAGCTTCCTTGTTGACCTTGGCATTTTCCGTGACAACCTCCTTGGAAGTCACTTGACATGCTGCGAAGTGAGGGTTCTTAGCCTTCGATTTGCAGTCCCTCGTATTGTGAGAGGGTGACTTACAAATTGAACACCACTTCTCCGACCACGGTCGTTTAGGTGTAGAGCTTGAAGTGCTCTTGCTTCCCTCCTTCTTCTTCTCTGAACTATCCTCTGATTTTTGCACATAAGGTTCCCACTTTTTTGTTCCTGAGTTTTTGGTTTTCTTCTTGTCATGTTTCTCTTGACTTTTGGAGTTGGTGGAAAGGTTCTCCCCTGCCTCCCCATGTACCTCGATGAACCGTTCTGCTAATTTAGTCACGAGGTCAATACGTTCCGCTCCTTGTTCTCCCAGGAACGTCATGAGAGGTTTAGACATTTGCTTCTTCAGCTGGTCGACCACCATGAGCTCTTCCAGACTCTCATAGTCATGTGCGAACCCAGCCAAATCCATCCACTTATGGAGATAAGATTTTAGACGCAAACTGTAGGCGGCAAACAACTCTCCCGGTTCTCGTTTCGCTGCTCGAAATTTTTTCCGGTAGGTATGTGACGTAACCTCGAATCTTTTCAGCAGAGCCGTCTTTAACTCGTCATAATTGTTCTCATGTCCTGGTGGCAGGCGAGAATAAACCTCGTATCCGGTCCCGCGTAAACCCTGGGATAGCTTGAGATTCCATTTGTTACGCTCCAGACACATAGCAACCGACATAGCCTCGAAGCGTTGAAGGTATTGGTCAATCTTCTCTTTGTCCTCCTCGTAGACCGCTAAAGGAAACTTCATGGCATGGTACCCATGTCCACCTACTGGTGTTGAGCCTGGGATGGAGGAACTTCCAACTGCTCCCTCAGTTTCTCCATTAGATTGACTCTTCAACTCGAGTTCCCTCATCCGGTACTCGTGCTCCATTTTCTGAGCTTCTTGTTCAGCCTCCAGTTTCCTAGCTGCTTGCTCAGCTTCAAATTTCTTAGCTGCTTGCTCAGCTTCCGATTTCTTAGCTTCTTGTTCCAACTCCATCCTTCTCAATTCCAACTCGGCCGTTCGATCTTCCCTTTCTGCTTGACGATACTCTCTCTCTCCACTTCCTGTATGTAATCCGTTAGAGCAGACCCCGCCAATCCCATGTCCTCCCCCTTTGCCTTTAATTCTGCTGTGCTAAGTTTAGGGGTGGCCATTATACAGAGAGGTAAGCTAGCAGGTCGAGTACAATATAACTACAAATTACTATACAGATATATGAACAAGTAATATAAATCTAGATATTACCACACACAGCACATTCACTCAGTGACAAGAGTAGAATCAGGACCACAGACCTATGCAGACGTGTGAAGTGTGAACAGGTAAGATATTTGTCCTAACCGGTTGCACCCTCCTAACCCCTATCCACATTCACTCTAGCTGGATTCTCCAAAATGATATCTCCCTCTTATAACTAAAGATCCCTTGTCAAAAGACCCTGTTGTCAGAAGATCCCACTGTCAAAGGTTCCTGCTTGCAGGAGATCTCGCTGTCAAAGGATTCCGTTTACGGGAGATCCCGCTGTCCAAAGATCCCGTTTACGAGAGATCCCGCTGTCCAAAGATTCCGTTTACGAGAGATCCCGCTGTCCAAAGATCCCGGACGAGCCCTCAATAATGTCGTGTCCTCCTTTAAAGTGTCGTCCCTGGAGTGAGGAGATTCGACACCCACATTATAATATTTTTTTTCCTCTCAATATTCTGGAGAATCCACCAGCTTCCGTCCAACACACTCCATCAGCCTATGGACACCTTTTCCTATCACTCTCTCACTGTCGTACTATGCCCCCTTCTCATACTTCCCCAACGCAACATACTCAACAACTCTTGCTTCTAAAAATTAATAAAGATTAATTTATTAAAAGAAAAGTTTAACGTATATGAGACGTGTATGTGAAGAAAATGTGTGGCGTGTTCTATAAAGTGTGTAGAATCGGACTCTCAGACAACAACCCAGTCAGCTGATCCCAGCAAGGATAGACCACAGCACGTTACGTCAGAACATGTACTTCTCACCCAGTGCCGAAACCATCTTGCCGGATACTGATTTGCCTCTGTAGACCTCTGGTAATCCCATTTCATGAACATCCGAAATAGACACCGGTGGTATTAACAGTAAATCATGGACGGGTTGCACCCTACACAATGTCCGTTCCTATCGTTCATAAAAAAATGCACAAGTCCTTTGTAGTGTGTACACAGATTAATGTTAATTTTTAATGTACTTGATCCTCACTCGTGTCTATCTAGCCTCAAGTATCATGTCTTGTGTTCTATTACACGAGATTATTTCACATTAGGTAACTATTCTCATTAATGTTCTCGGTTAGTTACTACTATCTGATGCTGTGTGGTGCATCAACAATCATCACCCTCTTTGGTGAATCATCTTCCTTCTAGCTTTAGTTACGTTCTGTATGAAACTTTATTGACTGTTCCACTGGTGTTCTTCCGACTTGGATTTGAACCTTTCCTAAAAAACTTGTTGAGTTTCCTCGGATCTGGTAGGGAACCTAGGATAGAAACAACACATCTGGTGATAGTACTAGTCACTGATCCTTTCGGCTGAGTGTAAGCCTATCGCCTTGCTTAATGATCTTTAGCTAACTAAACTATGTCCTAGAGCAGATTAGCTACCCACCTAGGGCCGAATCAGGCTATGACAAAGAAAAGACCAATAAACAGAGTGCAACCTCAGTATTCTATTCTTAACTAGCAGAGCTAATATCACTATTCTACTCTAACTAGTTTCCACTAACAGTGCTAATCATCACACTATAGTTTAACAAGGCTACAGTCTATATTAATTAGAACTAATAGACTATATTGACTACCTTATGTAAAAACCGCCTCATTCCCGGGATGGCTACTACACTTTGCCATAACGGCACATGCTAGTTAATGTGAAATTATTCTAACACTGTAGAGCTCTCCCACAAACACGTCCATCCTAATCCACGGTTTTTGGTCAACTCCCCATCTCCAATCATGGTTTTCCAAACAAGCTTACATTGTGCACGTGACGTTGTTCATGTCCGGCAGGTGTTCCACTGTTTTCAATAACAAGCCCTCAACGTTCTGTCATGTGGTGACAGTCAAAACCTCCATTCCGTCTGATGTCCGGAACTATAGATGACAGCCGGAATTATTCCATATCCTGAGCGGGCAAGGCTATGTGATTTCAACTGTTTATGAACTGCCAACGCGGTGTATCCATTCCTTTTCACTCACCACCAAATGTGTATATGGGCTGCCCCGATGTAACCCGTGCAGCTGTGTTTACTCTGTTAGTACGACTGTTGTGGCCTAGAAAATATACGCCAACCAAACGTCGGTATTATTATCTTGTTAACTCATGGCGATCTCGTGACAGGAACATTGGTCACCGACATGAAATAAATCCTCCAACGCTGGTCAGTGCATTTTAGCAACATACTATATGCAACCTCCTCCATCAATGATGAAACCATCAAACGCCTTCCTCGAGTCCCCACTACTTCTTGCTGGCTCACCAACCGAAGTGGAAATTAACAAACCTATCCATTTAATTTCCAGCGACAAGGCCCTCTGTCCTAACTCAATCTCGGCAGAGATCTACAAAGCAGGTTGACCGGTTCTAATAGAGCAGCTTCACTAGGTTTTTACAAATATATGGGTGAAAGAGACCATGCCACAATATTTCAAGGACGCGTCAATAGTCCACCTTTACAATCGTAAAAGGAAACCGTCAATACTGTGGCAATCACAGAGGCCTGTCCTTGCTCTCAATTGCTGGGAAGATACTCGCCAGAATTCTTCTCAATCGCCTCAAAGACGATCTCGACCAAGGTCTTCTTCTTGAGAGTCAATGTGGTTTTAGAAAAGAACTAGAAACTGTTGACATGATGTTTGCTGCAAGAGAAATGAATGTTAGGAACATAATTCCAAAATGTTCTCCACTTTTATTTATCTCACCATGGCTTTTGATACAGTCAGCAGAGAAGGACTATTCAAGATTATGGCGAAATATGGCTGTCCACAAAAGTTTGTCCAAATAGTGTGGCCTGTTCATGATGTTATGCAAGCAAGAGTCCAGTAAAATGGTGAACTGTCTGAGCCCTTTCCTGTCACCAATGAAGTGAAGCAAGGCTATGCCTTCGCACCAACATTGTTCAGCCTCATGTTTTCAGCTATGCTGACTGTGGGATGTCGATTTTATATATGAGAATTATTTTGTTAAAAGTGTCTAGGGGATCCCTTTTGGGATTTAGATTTGATTCTCTTTTCACTTCTAGAATGCAAGGTGATCAGGGAAATTTACCACAAATACAAGGAGAAAAACACTTCAATCCTTGAAACAATGGTATCTGTGTGTAGGTTTCCCCTCCCACTCCATCACCTTCTAAAGTTTATATAGTGCTAGAGGACATTGATTGTTTACAACATATAAAACAATCACGGTTGGACAAACATCAACAATATTGGACAAAAAGTTTAGGCATTAAATCAAGACCTGCAGTAACATATATATAATTGTAATGACCATACTGAATTTCCAGAACAGGCATGGGAATGATTTTCAATATCAAAAACACATTTACCCCATTGTCACAAGAAAAACAATGTATTACAAACAACACAACAACCACTAATGGGTTCTCCTATCTTTGACCCATTTTACATAGATAAAGCAAATAAATGGTCTATAAGTTCAGAAAAACCAAACATATAAAACAATGGTTTCCCACACCAGTTTCAGTTCTCATATTTAAAAAAATTAATGAGATGGTGTCAGAATATTTAACCAAAACATCAACCACTAGTTGGTTATACCCTCATTGAAAAAAAGCTACAGACCTTATAAATCCATGACATGAAATAACCACATAGAAAGCATTATTGGTACTAATAATTAAACTAATTATTTAATTATAGTCTTTTTCCTTAGGTGTTGCTGTCGGTTATTCTTCTCCAGTGCGACGCAGATAATTTCCATATTTATCCGGGGCAGAAATAAATGTACTCACATTCTGTTCTACTTACATTATGTCCACTGAAGTTGGCTGGTGAATATTTATAATCCATATTCGGAAATAAATTTATCACATATCCCCTCCATGGGGCTGAATTCAAGAATCTTCTGTTGCAAGTGACTCGGTGCCAGTGTGAAATTGGGGCCTTAGGTTGGTCATACCTTCAGGAGATGCATCTTGAGTTTTATCACAAGGATCTTCCCTATATCACCATATCCGATGAAAAGGATGACAGCCTTTCAGCTTCTCGGCTTCTATTTTCCGAATCCCAATTATGTTCACAAAGATTTTTCACCCACCTAGTCTTAGTCTATAACCTATTCCACACTTGATGATGGCATTTAGGCTGACATGGGACCAGCAAAGAGTTCTGATTCAGTCATTCTCTTTCCAGTGTATGACATGCAATGCTGTAGCTAATTCTTTCCTTTCATCTGGAACTATGTCCAGGATTGGTCTGCTGAAGCCATGGAACTGAAGAATATTAATTCCAGGTCAGATTTCGGATTCCCTGCTAGAAGACGAGACAGCATGGCATGTGTAATGACAGGTGACAATGATAGTGATTTCGAAGATGATTTTCCATCTTCTCAATACATCGATCAGTGTGAACTGAATGATTTATATATCTCCAAGGAATCTTCATATCTTTTGGCTTCAAGATTGAATCAAATAATTAATGACTGCTGAAACAAAGGCTACATGTTATCGCAGCAGAGTGCAAGATTTTCTTCCATTCTTTTGTAAAGAAAACACCCTTGTATTGTATTAATATAGGAGGTCTTGTAAACGAAATGAGTGTAAGTTATATACCAGATGAGTGGCGACTGTTCATTGACAACTCTCAACGAAGCATTTAGTCTTTTTCTTTCGTTGGCTTGAAATATGTCTCTAACTGCAATGTTGTCTCTTGTATGAATTTAATTGCCCTTGTTTAGTTCACCCAGCGGTCCACAGAGTTTATCTTCCAGTGTTGTCTCTCTAGGTCAGAAGGCTTGCATGGATATGTTGTATTTTAGGCAGTCTTGGAGCATGTGCTCTGCTGTCTGCGACACCAATCCACATGTGCACATGGCTGATTCACCAATCTTGAATTTTGTATACATGAGGTTGCGTAATTTATTGTGTCCTGTTCTGAGGCGCAGAATAATGACGTGTTCTGATCTATCCATAATGTGGTAGTCATCTTGAGCAGGTTTTAGTGGCTTTCTGATTGATTTAATCATTCTTTTCTTTTGGTGGTATGTTACAGGCACACCAGGCTGTTCTTCGTTTGCTCCTTCCTTAGCCAATCGATCAGCTCTGTCGTTTCCAGGTATTCCACAGTGGGATGGTATCCACTGTATGGTGACCTTATACTTACTGCTAAGGTAAGAAAGTAATGTCCTTAGTACTGGCAATTTCCCAGACAGGAGTGCCCCGATTACCGATTTTGCATCTGTAAATAGCACCACATGTTGTGTACCTTGGCTGGTATTTAGTAATTTCTTTGTTGCTATCTTGATTGCCTCAATTTCAGCATCATAGTTAAGGCAGTACTTTCCTGCTGGTACTCTGGCCGTGACTCTAGTATTATTTGGGTATTCTATGTACACTCCCGTTCCTCCATTTCGAACAGCATTTTGTGCTGACCCATCTGTGTAGACTCGGATCTAGAGGTCCTGTGGGTATTCTTCATCAAGGAAGCTGAGAGTGGCTGTTCTGGCTGTACACTGTTCTGTTCTTCCTTGTCAAATATTCGTCTCACTTTTGTCTGGATTTGTAGTGATAGTCTTTCCATGGAAAGATGAAAGAAGTATGAAAGGCGTTCTCTTACACAATGGTAACAAATATCGTTCCATTCAAATTGCGCATTCCACTTCCACCATTACATATAAAGGAGGAGTATACTAAAATGAGCACAATTCTGGAAAAATTAAAGTATTTAGAACATAATTTGATGATTTGTATAGAACTTGAAATGATGAAATGCTTGCATTACCAGCGAAGGAGTTTCACCAAATATATACGATACAAAGAAGATCATGGATGGCTCAGGCAGAAGAAACAATGAGGGAAGTTTACCCACCTGAGATGATTGGCACAGAGGCAAGGAACATTCAGATTGTGTGAGGTTATTATTTTATTGGGCCGTAAGTGTAGGGAGTGGCCAGCAGGCGCTACGGAAGCTGAAATTCTTCAATTAGTTCATTACTACTCTCTTCCTGGCGATGCGATTATCTATACCGATAACTCTGTGTTAAGAAGCAGAAGAAGTGCCTGAGGGTTCATGGCAACAGAAAATGATCAATGGTTTGTAAAGGAGAGCTTAGCATATGACACCGCAACTCAAGTCTGAGAATGGAGGTGGAGGTGGTTACTGCAGCTTTCCCCTGGATTTAGAGCAAACTGTATACGCATGTTGTGATTTTAACTGATTCACCAAGCATGCGAATGCTCACAACCCATGACCTCTGAATATGTTGTGAACATTCGCTGAATCTTTTCTCCAGGACACTCTGGCGTGGTTGGAAATGAACAGGCAGACAGATTAGTTGGTACCTCATCATTGAGGGGTGATTTCATGCATGGTAATGCAGATGTGCTGAAGGCCGTCTGGGAGAATGGGATTAATGCTGAAGAACAGATAGACTATCATTTTCAAGAGAGAATGCAGAATTAAGGGGTGGTCAGAGGATCTGGTCGACTGTCGCGATTCAGAGGTAAAGCAAGACAGACATATGTTCAGATTGCAACGGGCATAATTAGTATTGGAACTCTTCGCTGGCTAATGAAGATAAGAACTGAGCGCTTATGGGAATGCCCCGAGTGCAGTGACGTCGGTTCTTGACTCAACTCGACTCATACCATGCTTTATATGTTTGTGGGATAGCAGGGCATAAGATACGCAGTGGACAAATAAACATTGGCCGTTGAGGGATGAATGTAAAATTGGAGAGAAAATATTATCAACAAGCTTCTCATTGATCGAAAAAGAGTTCTAATGCCATCATTACATATATAGCTTGGCTTGAGGATGCAATTAGTTAAGGCACTGATCAAAGATGGTACCTGCTTTAATTACTTATGCAGAAAGTTTCCAGAATTTAGCATAAACAAAATTAAAGCTGGAATTTTTGAGGGACCGCAAATTAGAAAGTTTATAAACAATCCAAATTGTATTGATTCGATGAACATAACAGAATCCACGGCCTGGCCATCATTGGGTTTAGTTGTTGTGCAAAACTTTTTGAGTAAGTTTACAGCAGATAATCATTCTGAAGTAGTCGAAAACATGCTGTCGAGTTGTAAGGGTGAATGCAACATGAGCATAAACTTGCACCACCCCTATAACCATTTGATTCTAGAGAATCGTGGCGGCTTTAGTGAGGAGCAAGGTGGCCGATTTTGCCAAGATATAAAAACAAAGGAAGAGAGATATCAGGGACTTTAGGATGCACACATGATGGCAGATTATTGTTGGCCCCTTAAACATGGCGGTCCAGGCATATCACATTCATGGAATTCCTAGAAAAGAATGCGTATTGACTGTATTTTAAAAAATGGCAGTGGTAAAAGTTATATATATATATATATATATATATATATATATATATATATATATATATATATATATATATATATATATAGAGAGAGAGAGAGAGAGAGAGAGAGAGAGAGAGAGAGATAAAGGGAGAAGTAACAAGCAATACACGGAGAAATCGAGAGAGAGAGAGAGAGAGAGAGAGGAGAGAGAGAGAGAGAGGGGGAGAGAGAGATAAAGGAAGGCAAAAAAGACAAAGAGAAGTGCGCAGAGAGGAAGAAAAATAGATCTAAATAGAAATACAGAGATAGAGAGAGATCGTGAGAGATAGAGATAGAGAGAGAGTGTGTAAGAGATAGAGAGAGACAGAGAGAGATAGAGAGAGATCACGAGAGAGAGAGAGCGAGAGAGATAGAGAGATAGCGAAAGGGCGGAAGCCGGAGATAAATCGAGACTTAGTGATATTAAATGTTAAATAACATGATGAGATATAAAATGATCAAAGCTGCAGAGTATTAACAAGTGAGCGACAGTGACAGGCAGATACACCCATCGTTCGACCGGTAGATAGGAAGCCGGGTATGAGGACAGACAGACAACATTTAAGTCAAACCGACCAACTTGTTCAACACCCACAATACCGTCGTCAGAAGAGAACATGTAAGCGCTGTAAAGTTCTACAGCAAGTGTGGAGAACGTATTGTTTTGCCAAAGACCATGTGTTTATTTATAACATCAGTCGCGAGCCATACACAATTATTAATTTAATAATTAACCTGCTGTATTAGATCAAACATGTAATTAACTCACCACTAAGGCGATGGCTGGAACAGTTTCTATTTAGTGAGGAGTGTGATGTTAACTGGTATTAGTTAATTAATTTATTAATGACAGCTATAGGACGCCCGAGAAGAAAATGGATTGACGACATCAAAGACATTGTACAAACACACGGAATGACATTATCCAGTTCTACACATCGGGCGCTGAACTCCAATTATTCCTCCCCGCGACGCTTAAAGGCAAAAGTGGAAGATGGTGATGATGATGATGATGATGATGATGATGATGATGATGATGATGATGATGATGATGATGATGATGATGATGATGAATGAATGAATGAATGAATTTGCTACTCGCACCTGTATTTCCAGTTTTGCGTCCGTAAGTCTGGACCACAGCCGACTCACTGCGATGGTTAGTTGTGAAAAGATCTGCTAGCAGCATTAACTTATTCCGAACACAGATGCATATTTCATTGTATGTCTCCTGAAAATGGGAAATTCATACTTGCATATGTCTCATTGATAGAAAACAGCGATTGCCTTGGCAGGGCCAGATCAAATAATTTTGCTGACCATATACGACCGCGGACCGAACGCTCCCCGCCCCTGACCCACAGCTTGCTTGGATTATTTTAACAGACTTAGTGCAAAACTAAAAGTAGGTTTAGACCAAACATAGATGGCAGAATATGGCAAGTAGGGGTGTGTCGCAGTTGTGATTTAATTGATTTACTTGGTTGTTTCTGGATGTGAGGTTTAAAGATTGAGCACAACCCACTACTAGCAACGCTGATGGTATTCCGACACGAACCCAAGGACTTGTCCATGTCATATTGGAAGCACTATATGATTTAATTGTTGGCGATATATGAGCCCACGGCAGATAAAGGAGGTGGCTTTATGCGATTAATCATCCCACGACACTCATCTCATCTCATCATGTTCATCTTGTACCTTGCGGTGTCAAGGTGAAGTATAAACAGCGGGAGGGTGCCCGCTTATGGGCTTCATATATCGATATTCCCATATACTCTGTTATTCCCTGCTTCCATCGTTATCGGTCGGCCTCTTCCTCTGCTTCCATCTGGTGTGTACAACATTGCTTGTTGTGGTATACTGTTAGTTGGTAACCTTCTTGCATGGCCAAACCAATTGACTTGCTGCCTTCTAATGAAATATAGCGCAGCTATAATCCCCACTATAATCCTGATTTCTTCATTTCTGATCTTGTCTCTTCTTGATACATTGAGTATTCTTCTCAGGAATCTCATTTCTGTTGTTGTGATGTTTCTTTTCTCTTTTTCTGTCATTGTTCAGGTTTGGCATTGGTAACATAGAGTTGGTAGGAAGATTGTGTTGTAAAGTGCTTTCTTAGTAGTTATTGATAAATGTTCGTTCTTTAGTATTGGTGCCATTTGTCCAATGATTTGGTTTGCCTTATTGCATCTATTTTCGATCTCGTCTTCTGATTTGCCATTTGATGATATTATGCTTCCTAGTACTTAAAACTCTTTAATTGTTTCAAGGGATGTTCATTAAGGTAAATCGTTGTTGCTTTTTCTTCTTTAGTTATATTCATTACCTCTGTTTTACTTGTGCTAATTTTCATGTTATATTCCCTACACATTTCGTTTAGACTATTCATGTGGTCTTGTAATTTAGCTTCTGATTTTGATATAAGTGCTTGGTCGTCCGCAAACAGGAGTTCTCTAAGGGTTAAATTGCAGATGGTTCTTCTTCTGTGTTCTCGTCATGCAGTATTCTTGCTGTCTCTGCTTGGCTGGTTTCTTTACATATGTTGTCTATATATGTTATGAACAAGAGAGGGGATAGGACACAACCTTGCCGTACTCCGGATCTTATGGCACTTAATCAGTTAAATATTAATTATTGGGAAAAGTTATCTATTGGATAATAACATATTTTAATATTCTAAATACAGCTAATGTGAACAAATAATACTGTACAATGTATATTTCTCCTTTACATTTCTCCCACGGAGAGTAAAATGTATAATATGTACCCCCTCACCAAACATTTATCTGCAATTTACAACTGCATTGTGAATATCCCTTGAGGGACGCAGAGGTGTTTCCAAGGCACCAGGGCCGGGTTATATACTGGCCAAGACCTATTGACGCGTCCTCGCCGAGCGTCCTGGGCAACAGGTCCCTTCGGGGTCCTGGCTGAAGTCAATAGGATCGCCGATTCCTCCGAAGTCGGAGAGTGTCTGCCTGTATGGCGAGGAACCACCAGTCTGCACACCAATAAGCCAGACATGGGACAACGGATACTCACGCAAACCTCAGGTCCTGTATGACATCACACTGATGTTGGACAACAGGATGCCTTCATCCGACATACAGGACTTTGCGTTGGAGCTCAAGCCAATGAACACAAGCAAGCAATATCCCTTGACATTTCATTTGTTGTTAAGTAGGCTGATCTAGAAATACGACGTCTAGTTGTAATCACGATTCGTTCCCTATCATAGTTTAGTGTTGGTTTAATTCCTTGATCCAGCTTAAATCTGGCATTTTAGTGGTTATGTTTGCTTCCTCCCAGAAAAACACAGAAATTAGGACATGACGGGATTCACTCCTGTAATAAGACAGAATACCGTAAGCACGGGGATTACCCGTAAACAGACTGAACTCTAGTATAGCTGTAGGACGAGGACTGGACAACTGGACAAACGTGGTAAGTGTGCCAGCACGCCGCACAGCTAACCGCACGAAAGAAGGGGACGAGAAACTGGACTCGAAATGTGAATTGAGTCAGACGGAGACTGACAGCCGGTGTGACAAGACATCTGTGTTTTCCCTTATGGTGTAGAGTTTAGAAAAAGCATAGTTACACTTAATCAATGATAGTCTATTGAATAATGATTGCGAATTGTGGTTGCTCAGAGCGCGAGATGTATAAACCATAATTAAACAGGAATTTGGATTGTCCATTCACCCAACGATGTGTTTTGTGATTTCGAGGGGTGAATGAAGGGTTCGCACGAAAACAGGTTGTTGACAAGCGAAATTGAGGCCTACTGTAAATACTGAGCAATCACCATATTTTCCTAGTCAAGTCTGCACGTGATGGGTGATTTTGTCAATGCCGTAGCTTCCCAGGAGATTTGCTGGTACTCATTTCAGACTGGGAGCCGAAGGGAACTTTAAATCTCCTCTTCTATAGGGAGAGTTTTTCAGCTTGAAGTTTGTTTCTATATGCTTTAGTTAATGTTGCGTTATTTTTGCCTGACGAGATTACTGTCAGGTATTAGTCAGATATGACTGAGCTATTGAATGACAGTAGACGGTACTACTTGCTTTCTGTTAGCGCCGAATGTTTGGCGGCGGTCACCAAACCCGACGCCCCACGTTGTGTCAACGGCTTCGGGCGAAGGAGTGCAATTGGGAGGGTACAAACCTTACCCTAGTTCGAGGAAATGCAACCTAAAGACTAAGTGTCAAGGCAGGACAGACCAGACGTATGCCTTCGTCAGCAGCTTATCTAGGATAGAAGTTCCCACAAGCGAGCAGTTAGAGCATTGCTTTGCTAATCCGGCAGCTTCTGCAGCTTGTCTTGTTCCAGACGTATTACTGTTACATTTTCTTTGGAGTAAACAAGGCAGGCCGAGAGAGGGATCATGCTGCATGGGCAACACTTGAACTCTAATTTCAGCTAAGGATGTGTGCTATGGAGAGGTATAACTCCATTTTACAAACTATCGTCTATCTCTATCGTAGACGGCCTTATGCCAGTAAATCATTTGACGAGATGCAGACGCAGCATAGTATGCCACACAGTACATTGTGCAATCTATTGTTTGTGTCTTCATAATTCAAATATAATAATACAGACAACCCAACAACAACGACGATTAAAAATAAGGTACCCGGATTAATTATTCATATTTATTTGTAATATGACAACGGTATCAACATTTTCATGAAGAAATTATTTTGTATATTATGAAATTAAAAAACTAATTTCAAACATAAATATTAAATACATTGGCATTGTTAATATTACATACATATTTTATAAGATGACCGTTATTACACAGGGAGAAATAGGAACTCAAAATGCATAATATATATGAAAATCTGTATACACTTTACCAGATAACGAGATACGTAAACGAGAAAACGACATAAACATTTAAAATAACAAGTATTTGATTATAAACTGACAGGCGGTCAGCATGACCGGATGGATAAGATCGCCTGATTTTAAACTTCATGTGTGCTAATGCGGAGATAGCGTGTTCAACCCCTACACCGGCCATTTGGACTTAAATGTTGACTTCTCGCATTTGACTTGGGGACGTAAATTAGAAGTACCTCGGAAGTCGGAGTGGGTTCGCCTGATAGCGAGGTCACTGGTAACAGGGAAAGCTAATCCACAAGCAAATATCAGTCCAGGTCATTAGAAGTAGTAGCACGTGTGTGGACTACACAACATCATTTGAAGTAAGAACATCATTTGAAGTAAGACCTTCATCTGAAGTGAGAACATCATCTGAAGTAAGAACACAGTTGGGATAGTCATATTAGTGGGTGCAACACGCCTACTGTGTCAACTTGCCATCAAGTGTTGTAGTTTATAGAAGATGTCGACATGCAATCAAACAATCTGTCACGTTCAACTTGCAGTGTTAGTCGAGCTTTTGACATTAAGTTTATAATACCGGGTGCTTGTAAACCCTCATTACACCTTGTATGTAGAACAAATTTGAAAAATAAACTACATTATGTCATAACAAAATGTGCTTCATAGTTCATCGTGAAGTAATATGCAGCGAATGGCTGTCGTATGTTGGAATAATTCTTTGCACTCCAAACAGAATGGTGTTATCAACGGAAGAAAGAAATGTTTTCAAATTTGTTCTACATACACAGAAACTCCATGTATATGGCCCCTGTTGGCCTTGCTGTCCACGGCATCTCTTCTCATGATGATTCTGTTTTCAGAGAGTTTGTCATGGCTGCGTCCGAGTGCCTAAAATTATATTTGGGTTGTGAGCAGTTGGAATGATTACCAAACGGCTATATAAATCAAAGTACTCATCATCATGTGCCTTACCAATAAGCGTGGACGGACATGTTTCGCCATCTTACACGAGTCGTGGATCAGATCTGTGTTCATTTCCCGACCATGCCATGTGGTCAAGACATCCAGATATTTACTTCTCTGCCTTCCCTTTGTTCTTTTACCCCTCAATGTTGCCAGTTGTCACAAAGTTCACTGGTTTATTTCTTTTCATAACGTGCCCAAATTAAACGCCCATCTGGAGATCATCTGCCACATCCTGCACCCATCTTCCCTTTAGCATTTCACTTCCTCTCTTCCCGGGCATATGTATCTCCATTATTGTTTTCTCCAAACTTGTATGACGTTTCAAGTGACCAAAATATTTCCATTTTCTTTATTTTATGGTATTTAGTAGCCAACCTTCTTCAATATTCACATCTTGTTGTATGGATGCATTTGTTCCTTTCTGTATCCAAGATATTCTTTGAACCCTTCTATATCATTTATATTCACATGCATGTAGGCGCTGTTCAACTTGGTACATAATGAATGAAAATATTAGATATGGTAGAAGAACAAATCTAGCAAGTTTAGTTTAGCTCTCTTTTTCTCGTTGCAATTGACATCGTTTTATTCATCAGTATATTTTTCATCTTGCAAAAGGTACTTTCGCAATGTCAATTCTTGTTTTAATCTCTTCAAGGCATCTCCCATCAATGTCTTACTTTTACTTGAACTGTAACAGTTTGCAGTGTACCAGTTTGCACTTTTGACTTAACAGTAATACGTTCATAATGTACAATTTCTTGCTTTAGGTCGTACAGTACCAATTTGTTCTACATACTAAGTGTAGGGAGACTTTACAAACGCCCTGTAGTAAGAAGGTAATGGAAAGGACCATTTTGTATATTCCTTGATGCCTATTTTTTTATTTTTCAGCTGCTGTTGATGTGAAGCGTGGACAATGAGCAGCCAAGCTGAAAAGCAGCTGATGGCTGTGGAAATGTGGTTTCTGAGGGAAATGCTAAGAATACCATGGACAGACAGAACAACCAATGAACAAGTCCTTCAAGAAACAAATGAAGATCGTAAACTGATTAGAGACATTAGACGTAGACAATCATAATTGTTTGGGCATGTTATGAGAAGAAATGCATTGGAGAACTTGGTGACGACTGGCAAGATCGAAGGGAAGAGACGAAGGGGAAGACCCAGAAGTAAATACCTGGATGGCTTGGCCACGTGGCATGGTCGAGAGAGGAATCCAGAGCTGATCCACGACTCTGGTGATCGAGTGACATGGCAGTACATGACCGCCCACGCTTATCGGCATGGCACATGATGGATGGATGGTTGATGTACTAGGCAAGATTCCGCTCAGTAGTTTGCATTGCTTTCTGAGCGACCGACTCACACACCCCGTAAGTTACAGACGCGGCGAGAACCGCTACCAATTCTAGCGCACATCACGTCACTCACAAGCGTATACGGGATTACGGAGAAAGACGCTAACCCCTAGGCCAGGGAGATGCCTATATGGTCACGTCAATATAAAAGCATATGGTGCTATCCCCATATATTGTATAGACCAATAGACACACCAGGGGTAACGTGCTAAATGCCACACTGGTTGCCTTTATATTACAGGACATTTTCTGGACATTTAGGCTAGGCCAATCTGGGATCTCACTTGTTCACACCCACCTCAAAGCGGATTTGAACCCATGATCCCTGGCTGACAGGAAAGCTACTGGGTATTTAGTGTTAGCTCCATGTTTTAATAGATTAATAGGCACTCGATTGGTGATGTTATCGAAATCACAATGTTCGCCTATACTTCGTAGAATATTTCCTGGTACTTATTTTAGACTGCGCTGGCCGGGGAGCTCATGCCAATTGTTAAAAAAAAATTATCTGATTCGATGGGAATGTGAACACATGGCCAATAAGCCGAAGGCAAATGTACCAGCCACTGAGTTGCGGCGGTTCCCGAAAAGAGAAGTAATGACTAAATGGAATTTCAATATGGCACAAAGATATTTCCTGACTGAATTGTGTCTTACTTTCCACTAAGAAATAACTCGTGAACCGAAAGAC
Organism: Cepaea hortensis; assembly: GCA_963921405.1. Classification (NCBI taxonomy): domain Eukaryota; kingdom Metazoa; phylum Mollusca; class Gastropoda; order Stylommatophora; family Helicidae; genus Cepaea; species Cepaea hortensis. The sequence continues at coordinate 22,127,658 of OY992896.1, forward strand.
AATGTTGGCACGAGGTATTACCATTCAGAAACAAGAATTTTAAAATTCATTTACTGCTCACGTGAAATAACGAAATGTATGCTCAGAAAGCAGGATACTAGATAGAAAACAAATAATAATAATAATATAAGCCACATCATCATCATAATCATCATCATTCAGTTGCCTGTCTTGTGCGGAACTTCCACTCTACAATAGTTTTGAATGTTCTCTGTATCATACGTCAGATGCCTACTCAGATGTTGTCAGATGTCACTTATCTGTATTATACGTCAGAAACATCACTCTAACGAGACATCACTCTCCCGAGACATCAATCTCCCTAGACATCACTTTCCCGAGACATCACTTTCCCGAGACATCATTTTCCCGAAACGAAATAAGATCTGGGAATAATGTCCCGTACTTCAACATGCTGGCAACATAGCAGAACAACCATCAACACAAACAGGCACTGAGAAACCAATTAACTCAGCGCCAGAACAAATAACAAAAAACAACAACAACCAAATTACATCTAACTGCAGCACAAACAAAAATAACAACCCATAAAACAGTTTTGTTTATCATTGAAGAGAAATTACAGAACTTGAGCAGTTTTAAATATCTGGGTTCACTGTTAATTGAAGCAGGAAATGTCATGGTATATATTACAAGAACGAGCATTGCTCTGCAAAACCTAAAGCAATACACCCTTTATGCACTGGAGTAGATAGGACAACAAACCGTAAGAGTTCTAAGAGTGGCCACACGCGGGGGCTGGACTTGGATATGCTTGCTTGCTTGTGTTCGTTGGCTTGAGCTCCAACGCGAAGTCCTGTATGTCGGATGAAGACATCCTGTTGTCCAACACCAGTGTGATGTCGTACAGGACCTGAGGTTCGCGTGAGTATCCGTTGTACCATGTCTGGCTTATTGGTGTGCAGACTGGTGGTTCCTCGCCGTACAGGCAGACACTCTCCGACTTCGGAGGAATCGGCGATCCTACTGATTTTAGCCAGGACCCCGAAGGGACCTGTTGCCCAGGGCGCTCGAAGAGGAAGCGTCAATAGGTCTTGGCCAGTATATAACCCGGCCCTGGTGCCTTGGAAACACCTCTGCGTCCCACTTGGATATTAAACACATAAGCTGCAGCATACCTTTGAATCTGAGTGGCAAAAGGGACATTAAAGTATGATGTGGGCTGAAAATATATCAAATTGATCTATCCAACAGGAAATTAATGTTGGCGTTAGTTAATTGCATATCCTTTACAGGACGTCGTAGACAACCCCATTATTTTAAAAAATGGTTTGCTGTTTGTGATCTCTAAGCAAAGTTGTGTTCTGTGGTTAGCTATCGCTTTCTCAACGCCCGGCACCCATACAATTTCGTTTAAAAAAAAACTCATCGTAAGTCGGTCTACTGCCAAATCGCCGACAATTGTGTGTTGAACTTGGTATGCGGGATTACGAACTGCAACTGAAACCCTTCGCCACGGAGCCGGCTACTGGTGATGAAGATTGGTTGTTGAGATAAATACAATTAAGGTCGACATGGCTGAAATGGTAAGAGTGCTCCGTGATGTTGATGTAGTGGGTTCAACTCTTACATCAGTCAGCTGGACTAACATGTTGACTTCTCGTCCCTGACGTGGGGACGTGAATTACAAGTACTTCAGAAGTTGGAGTGGGTTCACCTGGTGGCTAGGGACACTGGTAATAAGAAAAGCTAATCCACACGCACAATTCAGGCGGTGTACTCCCCAGTAGAGGCAACTACTAGAAGTAGTAGCACGTGAATGGAACACACACACACATATACATACATACATACATACATACATACATACATACATACATACATGCATGCATACATACATACATACATACATACATACATACATACATACATACCACACACACACACATACATACCACACACACACACATACATACATACATACATACATACATACATACATACATACATACATACATACATACATACATACATACATACATACATACATACATACATACATACATACCACACACACACATACATACATACATACATACATACATACATACATACATACATACATACATACATACATACATACATACATACATACATACATACATACATACATACATACATACATACATACATACATACATAAATACATACATACATACATACATACATACATACATACATACATACCACACACACACATACATACATACCACACACACACATACATACATACATACATACATACATACATACATACATACATACATACATACATACATACATACCACACACACACACATACATACCACACACACACACACATACATACCACACACACACACATACATACCACACACACACACATACATACCACACACACACACATACATACATACATACATACATACATACATACATACATACATACATACATACATACATACATACATACATACATACATACATACATACCACACACACACACATACATACCACACACACACACATACATACATACATACATACATACATACATACATACATACATACATACATACATACATACCACACACACACATACATACATACATACATACATACATACATACATACATACATACATACATACATACATACATACATACATACATACATACATACATACATACATACATACATACACACACACACATACATACACACAAAAACAAAGGAAATGGAATAATTTGGGGCATGTTAAGAGACATGAGAGTAGGTACTTGTAGTTGTTGTTGTTGTTGTTGTTGTTGTTGTTGTTGCTGTTGTTTTTGTTGTTGTTGTTGCTGCTGCTGCTGTTGCTGCTGCTGTCTTTTACCTATGCCGTTAGGCGTTTTCGGAGAGGTGGGGGTGTTTATTGAAGTTCCAGTGCCGTGATTCATGAGTATGTTTTTAGGATCAAGTAAATTCCCTACCGGTTTGCTAGACCTGTTATAGGTTCCTTACCTAATTGACCCTCACGACTCTATGGACGCGATAAATATTAATTAATGTGTATCGCGTAAGCGAGGAAGAGGAGGAACACAACGTAGATCGTGGATTCAAGATGGTATAGGTAATTTATAATTCTTTTATAGAGACAGTGGTAACTCCTACAGTCCAGTGTGGTCACTGCCAAGAAGGGAAGCAATGGCAGACTGCCTTCTTTACCCAAGAAGGGAAGCAATGGCATACTGCCTTCTTTACAGATGCCTAAAAACTCACGATTTGCCTTTTTCACAGAAGCAAAGAATACGCGGAATGAGATATGCAGAAAAATGCAGAATGCAGAAAAATTAACATAAAAACTTTAAAGTGATAAAAGAAATTAGATGTATTCAGTCCGGATTTATTTAGCACGTTGTGCTGCCCAGTAACCTGAAAACATTGTGACAACTGGCACAATTGATATGGCAAGAGCAAGAGTATACGGTCAAATAAATATCTGTATGGCCTGGCTGCATAGCATTATCGAAAGAAGAACACGAACCTAATCCAAGGCTCTGATGATTGTGATATGGCTAACCATGACCGCATACCCTTATCGACACGGCACATGATGATGCTTCTTTCCCCCAAAGAAAGGGGGAAATTAATGTTAACAAATACGCACAACAAATAATTTCCACCGAGACAGTGTAAAAACTACGAAAAGACTGTCGTGATTAGCTGTCTGGTTTTTGTACACAACAAATAAAAAAACATCACCCCAGATATCAGATGTCACTTAAAAATTCGTCATAATGACATTAAGATAACATGTTTTTAGGCAACATTTTAACAATTTATATCAACTGAATGTTTTGTTACAGTATTTTAAAGATAGCCAGACATTTTAAAACATATTGTAGCTTTACACTTGACCTATATACGAATATGAAACCGTTAGCCGAGGTGGTGCTGTGTCTAGACACTGCCTTGCCGGGATGGTTGTCATGCGTTCAATCCCCATAGAGGCGGATTTTAAAAAAAAATCAACTGGGCTGACTAAGTAGAACCAGTTTTAAATAGGTACCAGGAAATATCCGGGAGGAAAAGGCGGCCGGTTTGATGCTAACACATGACTCCTTGAGTGTCAGCCAGTGTTTAACAATAGTGGGACAGCGCCATACACTCATTTCGTTGACGTAAAGATAAGACAAGCAGTCGACCTAGCCCAAAGGATTGATAAATATATACACATGTACTGTTTGACGCTCATTGAAGTAGGGGTAAGAATTAGAGACTAGAGGACGCACTAGATAACATAAAAATTGAAAGCTATAGTTGCCAACCGGGATTCGAACCTGTCACCTTCAAATGACGATAGTGCCTCCCTGCAATAACAAGTGTACTTCGACACATGACCAACTAGACTCTCTAGCCTTTAAAGCTTCCTGTGCCCTGGCGGTGGTATAGCCTACTCAACCCTAAATAGGTCAGTTGGGCTCATCCTTGACTTCTCGTTCAGAAAACAATGGCAAACTACCCAGAAAATCTACCTGTAGTTTGAGTGGATCGTAACTTTCTGCAAAGGGCAAGCGACATTTAATATTTGAAAAAAAGATAAGACGTTATTAGCTGGTTCCATTGCCATATATGTAACGCAAAGAAATATCTTTTACTTGGCAACACTCGAGAGCATTGAAATAGCACGAGAAATAGTTCACGAGTATTGATCAACACTCACTGAAGTAAGGGAAACAGGTACAGATCAGAATAAACACTAGACGATATAAAAATTGACAGATTTAGGAACTCCGGAATTCCAACCTGCTGTCCTTAAACCTCCACAGGTCCTTGCTCAAGGAACAAGTGTACTTCAATGAACGGCCGAATATTTCGCCCAAGATTTCCTTCTGGTTTGTCAACATCAGATTTCGTGTATGAATTGTCAACGTAATATTTCTTGTGTTCTCAAATTCAGATTGCGCATTCTTTTTCTTTTTTTTTTTCGTTTTTTCTTCATCTTCGATAGTCCGATATTTGTTGTTTTGTTTTGGGCCTAATTGGGCTGTGCCTGTTTTCAACAGAGCTGTGATATTTGCGCGTATCGGCGAAGATACATCCGTCTTTGTCTGGCGTCAGGGGATTGGGTTAGCCTGGTCAGGTGTTTTACATGATGCTCGATACTCAAAGTTATGACACAAAATCTTCGGTGGATTATATCTGGCACATACCACTTCATGTCTGATTGTTGTTGTTGTTGTTGTTGTTGTTGTTGTTGTTGTTGTTTGTCTTGTTGTTGTTGCTGCTACTGCTGCTGTTCTTGTTTGACTAACTGATGTTCAAACTGCTGACTCTTTTACATCATAAAGATTTGAGGCAATGTGATGACTTTGTTTACATCATAGCTGCACTCCTTAAGTTCACGTGATGCGGTATCCGAGCGTGGCGCTAGGCGTGGGTGCTGATTATCTACCAACACCCATGTACGAAGGGGCTTCATGTGAAAACCTTAAACCTGTGATATGAATTATAATAACCATGCCATTTTTCTTGTAACCTGTCAATATTGATGTTAAGGATGTTAGGAGTGTTAGGCACGTGACATCTCTGAGTAGACTAATACGGTGATGTCATAAGCACAGTTTAAAGATGGCCGCTCCTTTTGACATGCACCAAAGAGGAGCAGCTTTCTGTTATCCGTTTATTTGATCAGTGATGGAATGACAGCGATATAATTTTATCGGCGAATGAAGGTCCAGTGTGGTGATGCATGCCTGTCAGTCCCGCAAGTGTATAAGTGAAGTAAGAAGTTTCACAGCGGCGTGACTTCTGTGACAGACTGTTCAGGACCGGGTCAGGCACGCCTAGCAGTGACCCCTGAGTAGATTTGTTCCTGCAGGAATCTAAGCATTTTTTTTATCGGCGATGGAGGACTTGCAATGAACGCATTTGTTCTTTACTTTTTTCAGATTATATTCATCTCTCTCTCTCTCTCTCTCTCTTTCTCTCTCTCTCTCTCTCTCTCTCTCTCTCTCTCTCTCTCACTCTCTCTCTCTCTCACACACACACACACACACAAACACACACACGCACGCGCGCACGCACACACACACACGCATTTAAGGTTTTCATTTGGAGCCCGCTCGTAATGTGCTACAACAGTTTCTGTCTCCAAGCGTGCAAGATGTATGGTCCCCGGCGGGCTCCATCACAGCGAAGACAACCGCCTTTCCTGACAGCGATCGTCTGCAACAGTCAATCATTCCTGGTTGCCCTTTATTTTCTTAGGTCACGGTGTTATCATTCGCTTCCTTGGTGGCTCCAGGTTACACACTATATGTGGTTTGTCAGTATGAGATTGTATGTCTAGTTTGTCAACATGAGATTTTGTGTCTAGTTTGTCGACATGAAATTTTGTGTCTAGTTTGTCAACATGAGATTGTGTGTCTAGTTTGTCAACATGAGATTTTGTATCTAGTTTGTCAACATGAGATTGTGTGTCTAGTTTGTCAACATGAGATTTTGTATCTAGTTTGTCAACATGAGATTGTGTGTCTAGTTTATCAGCATGAGATTATGTGTCTAGTTTGTCAACATGAGATTGTGTGTCTAGTTTGTCGACATGAGATTGTGTGTCTAGTTTGTCAACATTAGATTGTGTGTCTAGTTTGTCAACATGAGATTGTGTGTCTAGTTTGTCAACATGAGATTGTGTGTCTAGTTTGGCAACATGAGATTGTGTGTCTAGTTTGTCAACATGAGATTGTGTGTCTAGTTTGTCAACATGATAATGTGAGTATAGTTTGTCAACATGAGATTGTGTGTCTAGTTTGTCAACATGAGATTGTGTGTCTAGTTTGTCAACATGAGATTGTGTGTCTAGTTTGTCAACATGAGATTTTGTATCTAGTTTGTCAACATGAGATTGTGTGTCTAGTTTATCAACATGAGATTTTGTATCTAGTTTGTCAACATGAGATTGTGTGTCTAGTTTGTCACCATGAGATTGTGTGTCTAGTTTGTCAACATGGGATTGTGTGTCTAGTTTGTCGACAGGAGATTGTGTGTCTAGTTTGTCAACATGAGATTGTGTGTCTAGTTTGTCAACATGAGATTGTGTGTCTAGTTTGTCGACATGAGATTGTGTGTCTAGTTTGTCAACATTAGATTGTGTGTCTAGATTATCAACATGAGATTGTGTGTCTAGTTTGTCAACATGAGATTGTGTGTCTAGTTTGGCAACATGAGATTGTGTGTCTAGTTTGTCAACATGAGATTGTGTGTCTAGTTTGTCAACATGAGATTGTGTGTTTAGTTTGTCAACATGAGATTTTGTGTCTAGTTTGTCAACATGAGATTGTGTGTTTAGTTTGTCAACATGAGATTTTTGTCTAGTTTGTCAACATGAGATTGTGTGTTTAGTTTGTCAACATGGGATTGTGTGTCTAGTTTGTCGACAGGAGATTGTATGTCTAGTTTGTCAACATGAGAATGTGTGTCTAGTTTGGCAACATGAGAATGTGTCTCTAGTTTGTCAACATGAGAATGTGTGTCTAGTTTGTCAACATGAGATTGTGTGTCTAGTTTGTCAACATTAGATTGTGTGTCTAGTTTGTCAACATGAGATTGTGTGTCTAGTTTGTCAACATGAGATTGTGTGTCTA
>OY992896.1:22140285-22178998 GCA_963921405.1 Cepaea hortensis
TAACGGAAGTGTAGAGCTGTGTTGTTGCACACGTGTGTTATGTTGACATTCACATCAAGGTCTCGCGTTTTAGATGGACTTTAAATATACGGAGCACCCAGTTCTTGTCATCAGCTGTTGGATAGCTTCTTCCGTCTTATTCTCAGATTAGGTTGTCAAGGTCATCATTCGTACTTGTTAAAACGTCGTGGACCATCTTTGTAGATGTACTCAGGATTACTTGGCGTTGTTCAAGCTCGGTGAGTCTTTGGGTCCGGTAGTACTGTCCTGTGACACTTGTGGTGCCTATTTCTTATAATATTACATATTTACAATAGTAATGGCATTCTTTCACATCTCTCACAATTACCCGACACATTCATTCACATAATAATAATAGTATCTACACAATTTATTTACAATGGGAGATTAAATCTTCCCTATCACACTGTTCTTTACAGCGTAACTGACACGAAGTCACAATTGGCTGTGGTGTTGAGCACTATTTACTTTGCAGTTTATACACCATCTGCAATATGCTCGGGTGTTACCTGGCTATTGGGTGAGTCGTATGGACATCTCGATAGAAGATCGGCCAGTGAGTTATGTGAGCCTCTAATATGTCTGATTTCGAAGCTATAGTCCTGTAGAAGAAGGGACCATCTGGCCACTCTGTGGTTACTTGGGGTTCCACTGGTGATAAATGTCAACGGACTATTGTCTGTTTCAATAATGAAGTGTTTACCTAAAAGAAATCTCGAAAGTTTACGTACCGAAAACACAAAAGCGAGGGCTTCAAGTTCCGGCGTGCTGTAATTTCGTTCACTGGTGTTCAATATCCGAGAGAAGTAGTATACAGGGTACAATATTTGGTCGTGCTCTTGAAACAGTACCCCATCCAATGGCTACGGAGCTCGCATCGCATCTTAGCTTGAAAATAGTGCTAAGATCAGGTAATTTTAGAATAGGTTCACTGGAAAAATAAGATAGTACTTTCGAAAATGCAGGCCTTAAACATTCGCTATTTAGAATGACATTTGGATGTTTGTTTGTTAGTAAATCAGTTAAACATTTGGTCAATTCAGCAAAATGAGGAATAAATTGTCTATAGTAATTCAAAAGACCTAACACACTTCGCAACTCTTTTTTGGTTGTCGGAAGCGACAATTTCAAAATTCTAGACATGATGTTATCGTCAGTTGATATAAAGCCATTTGAGATCTTATAGCCCAAAAATGAAATTTCTTGAAAGGCTATATCAACTTTGGATGGTTTTATTGTTAGTCCATGTTGTCTAATCCTGTCGAATGTCTGGTGTAGTGCTATTACGTGGTCTGTCATGTTCTTTGTATGTATGCAAACGTCGTCCATGTACCAAATGATGTTAGAAATGCCTGTCAAAAGACGTCTTGTCATTCTGACAAAGGTTGCTGGAGCATTAACTAGCCCGAATGGCAACTTGCACCATTCGTATAGTCCCCAGGGTGTTGCAAATGCTGTCAGATATATACTGTCAGCATGTACAGGTATTTGCCAGTAACCTTTTGTCATGTCAAGTTTAGTAAAGTAACGTGAGTCAGTCAGTTCAGTTAGTATGTCTTCACAGTTGCTCATTGGTTCTAAATCCAACTGTGTAATGCTGTTGAGTTTCCTATAGTCAACACAGAGTCTTATTGTGTTGTCCTTTTTTTCTCACAATGACAATCGGTGAACAAAAATGTTATTGTGAACGTCGGATGATATGGTTTGCTTCTAAATCAATAATTTCTCGGTGTAATTTGTCTTTGTAGTGTATAGGAATGAAATATGGTCTGCATTTTATTGTGATGTCAGACGTCAAAATAATATGATGATGCACTAAGTCTGTCTGTCCTGGGTTGTTAGAAAAAATTGTACTGTATTCTTGTAATACTTGTCTGCAACTGTCGGTCTGTGTCTGCGTCAGCTTGGGATTTACCTTTATGTCCTGTAGGTTGGTTGTCGTGTCCAGTACTGGTGTTGGTATCTCGTCAGTATCGTTGTCGTCTGTCTGGTCCACTATTGTTGTGCTTGCTGTAGTCTCCACTTGTTCGTCGTCCCTGTGGTAATATGGTTTAAGCATGTTAATATGAAAAATCTTGTGTTTGTCCTTAACTGCAATTTCGTAATCTACTGTCGAAATTTGTCGTAAAACTTTCAACGGTCCTTGCCATGAGTCTGTGAGAAGATGTCTGTCACTTGGCAATAGAAGAAGAACGCCCTGTCCTGGTGTCAGAGTAATGGTTCTATTTCCTCTGTTAGCGTACTGTCGGTAGATAGCACCAGATTTGTGTAGTGCTTCTTTCGCTAACACACATGATCTCATGATTCTATCGCGCAATGATATTACATGTTCATACGATGAAATGGGTGTAGCTATGGTTTTACTTTCAGTCAGCATAGACTGGTACAACGATAATGGGCCGCGTGGTTTGGCACCATATACTATTTCACATGGTGAGAATCCAGTGCTGGAATGTGGCACTTCCCTATATGCAAATAAAATAGCAGGTAGATTCGTCTCCCAGTCTTCGGGATGTTCTTGGGTTACTTTTGAGAGCATATGTTTAAGATCGCCGTTGATCTTTTCTATGATACCTGTGGAGTGTGGGTGGTACGGGCTGTTAAAGCATTGCTTCAACCCCAACATCTTAGTAAATGCTTGTGTAGCAGCGGCAATAAACTGACTACCCCGATCTGAAAGGATGGTATCAGGGAATCCTAACCTTGCAAAAATATGGAAGAATACTTCCATGATGTCTTTGGAAGTTATGTTCTTCATCGGAATGGCTTCTGGCCACCGACTACATAAATCAATTATTGTAACAATATATTTGTTGCCTCTTGATGTTATGTGGTTAAGAGGACCAACTATATCGACCGAGATCTTTTCAAACGGTCTACTTCCCAAATCAGTGATTTGCAGTTCTGCTTGCGGGTGTTTCCCCTTTTTAACAAGCTTTTGGCAGATGTCACACGATCTGCAATACAGTTTGGTATCACTGCAAAATTTAGGCCAATAGAATTGAGTAAGTAACCTTGCTCGTGTTTTAGCATACGCCATATGCCCTGCAAAGGGTGTGTCATGCGCTAGCTGTAATGCTTGGTTGCGGTTTTCTGAAGGTAGCACCGTTTGTCCTGTAGTGCTAGAACCTTTGGTATAGTACCGTGTCAGAATTCCGTTTTTCAGAGCAAAATACCATTTAGCGTTCTTTGCTACTCGTGGCTTTTGGCCTATTAATTTAAAATAATTTTGCAACGATCGATCGGCTTTTTGAGCTGTTATAAATTTCTCCCTGGTTGTTTCAGGAGATGTTACAACTGGGCTTATTAGTTGTAAAGCATCTGTCTGATCGATTCGATCTTGCATTTGAGCAGTAGATCTGGTTACTGCATTTGCAATATCAAGGTTATCATTTACATTACCACTTGGTGTTACATTCAAACAACTACATTCATGTGATGACGTTGCCGAATTGGCATACATGCATTCATTTACAGGTGGTAATACATCATGAATGGTGATTTGTGATGATGGTGAAATGGTATCATCAATGTTACAAGTGACAGTGGATATAATACTGTCATGTGGCATATCATTCACCTCAGGAAGGTTGCCAATGATTACATCGCAACAGGGATTGGTCAATGCTGCGCATTTGACCTTTCCGGTGAGGAATGGTGTACTTATGTATGCCCATGCAAGCGGGTATCTCTCGATGTTACCCGAGAAAGTTCTGCATGTAACATATTTACCACTATATTGTGATGGTAAGATATAGTCTCTCTTAATGCCAATGAGGGCACTGAAGCTATCCCGTAAAACGGTGGCAGCTCTACCGTTAATATACCCATGGTGGATATTTAATTTACCTTGGGAGTTGACTACTAAATTGGCTTCCTCATTTGTAACAGGAATGGAATGGCCACATGTCAAAATGCCATCGTCGTGAAATTGATCACAGATAGTACAGTTGTCGTGTTGAAACACATCAATAGAATGTGCTGCGTTTACAGGGTGATCTTCTACACTTTCATCTTCTGATGAAGAACTATCAATCATGGCTGCATTCGCCTTTCTGGACATAGCTTTGGCTTTACAATCTTTCCGCCAATGGCCGAAGACCTTACAAAGGAAGCATTTGGTGGCACGTCTGTATATCTTTCTTTCTTTGTCTTGCTTCGCTATGCAGTTTTGTAAGTAAGACATGTATCCAGGATGTTGGTCACACATTTCAGTTTCGCTGTGTGACAAATGACAATATTTGCATTTGTTAAACTGTTCAGCAGATTGCCTATAGGGCTTTTGTTTGTTGTAGGGCACTGACTTAGATCTATCATATGTAACGGCTGCTACAAAGTCTGTGCTAGTCAGACCAGTAAGGAAACATTGTTTATTGGCTGAAAAATAACCTGAGCCACGACTTTCAATCTGTTGTACACTTTTACACTGACATTCTAACAGAAATTTCGAAAATGGAGGTGGGAGAGATGTGATAATTTTATCTCTCAAAATAAGATCTGTCAATCTATCAAAATTACCATTCACTTTGGCTGCTGACAGCCACTTAGAAAAAACATTCAGTAATTCTGAGATGTAATCAGAGAACGTTTGTGTTGGTTTAGGAGACAATTTACCAAACTGTTCTCTGTAGCCTGCTTCATCTAGCAGAAAATGAGACATAATTTTTGTCTTAATATACTGATAATCTTTCTTCAGGTCATTTGGAATAGACTCTATCACTTTCAGAGGTTCTCCAGAAAGACTTCTCATGTATATTATACTCCATTCTGACTTTGGGATCTGGTAATGATCCATAATACATTCAAAATGTTGTGTGAAAGCTGCTATGCAAACACCTGTGGTGTAACTTTTAATCAGCCCTTGGTATTTCTTGTATGGCTGATCTTTGTCAGATTTTCTATTTTCCTTTTCTATGGATGTTTCTGCTTTCAGCTGTTCAATTTTTACCTGTACTTCAAGCTCTTCACGTTTATTTCGAGCATTTATTTCAAGTTCTTCTTTCTTGGTTTGGGCTAAAATTTCAGCTTTTCTTATTTCTGCATCTGTTTCTGCTTGCTTAAGTTTTAAAGCAGCGTCTGACTCTGCCTGTTTAAGTTTTAAAGCAGTATCTGCTTCTGCCTGTTTAAATTTTAAAGAAGCTTCTGCCTGTTTCAAAGCAGTATCTGATTCTGCCTGTTTAAAAGATCTTTCGGCTGCTCTCTCATCACGTTCATTAATCTTCTCCTGTAGTAGGAGGTATTCTGCAAACTTTTTCTCACTCCAGGCCCTTAACTCTTCACCAGAAAAGTTCATCTTTAAACCCATTTCGATGTATTCGTTTAAACTAGACATGATGAACAAAATGTATGATGAAATTGATAAACACAAGATTAATAACGCTGTTAGTAATTTACATTCAAAAGTTTACAGTACTTAATATTACAGCTTATGTTAAGGCCTGATGAACGAAAGTATAAGGAAGAGAAAAAAAATTTTTATACTCAAGTACTCCTGAGACAATGTGTCGGACAATGGCTGCTCAGTACTGCCCGAAACCACACTGGGTTTTAATTCAGGTCGACCAAATAATTTCGGAGTTTACAAGGGACAGGTGTAGATGACACCAACCAACCTGTTATTTTTTTTGGAGCAAGAGAAATTAGAACATGTGCAAGTGTGTGGTGTATGTAATGTCACTTAAGCTTTTGTAGGTTTGTATGTCGTCAAGTATTGTTGTTAGTCGTATCACCACACTCAACAACTCTCTTTTCACACTTTCCACACGTTCCGCTTACACTACTTCTACTCAATGACATTCAAGGACATGGCCGCCATTTTGTTTTTATCACTTCAATAACTCGGTTGAAATTTACTAAGTCCAAAGACGCACTTATGGTTTCAATAAATCAACCCGAAAGATGGTATTTATCTATTAAATTATTACCTACACGCTCGCATTTGTTTAAAACTCGCACATTATACAGATAATCGATTAAAAAAAAAAAAAAACACAATCCGACAACAGTCGCCATGTTTGCACTTATTTAACACTGTACTTTTCGTATTTAACGGTTCAAATGTAATGAGGACGAAGACCCTACGTTCGCACTTGTCAAAGTCTTGCGTAGCGCAAGAACTATGGCTTGTATCTTGACAAGTGTGATACTAAATATGATTATCAAATAACACGAGGCTAATCACCGATAATATAATTCGCGCTATTTATTCGCTCACTGCACACATCAGAAACAATACAGGCATCGCGCAATCACAATTCACATTATCAAATAGATCATAAATACAAGCAATCAATACATAAATATAATAATACATCAATGCACTCAACTTACAAGTCAAACACACAGGCGTTCCATCTCCAACGGTCATACAGGCTAGCTATCAAGACATGCATAAACTCTCAAGCCGCATTCACACGTCAGTCCGTTACGGCACGCAAGCCTAGTCTGGCTGGCCTTTTAGCACACACCTCAGTTGTGATCGAGTCAGCTTGCGTGACCCCTCAATGTTCACGCTGTGTCCCAGCTGACCGCCGACTGCTTAGCATCGCTCAGTGTTGATTGCCTGGCGTTGTTGACGACGCCGCGTTATAGCTGTAGTGATTATCATAGTTCAGCGTTGCATTGTCGGGCGTTGGTACAGACAACGCGTTATAACTCTCGGGGAGACTCTGACAGTTGCACTGTCAATATTCTATCTCTATTACCAGATTGATAGGTTGCACTGTCAATATTCTGTCTCTATCACCAGATTGAAAGATTGCACTGTCAATATTCTGTCTCTATCACCAGATTGATAGGTAGCACTGTCAATATTCTGTCTCTATCACTAGACTGATAGGTTGCACTGTCAATATTCTGTCTCTAACACCAGATTGATAGGTTGCACTGTCAATATTCTGTCTCTATCACCAGATTGAAAGGTTGCACTGTCAATATTCTGTCTCTATTACCAGATTGATAGGTAGCACTGTAAATATTCTGTCTCTATCACCAGATTGATAGGTTGCACTGTCAATATTCTGTCTCTATTACCAGATTGATAGGTTGCACTGTCAATATTCTGTCTCTATCACCAGACTGAAAGGTTGCACTGTCAATATTCTGTCTCTATCACCAGATTGATGGGTAGCACTGTCAATATTCTGTCTCTATCACCAGATTGAAAGGTTTCACTGTCAATATTCTGTCTCTATCACAGATTGACAGGTTGCACTGTCAATATTCTCTGCCTCTATCACCAGATTGATAGGTTGCACTGTCAATATTTTCTATTTCTATCACCAGAATGAAAGGCAGCACTGTGAATATTCTCTTCTTCTATCACCAGATTGATAGGTTGCACTGTCAATATTCTGTCTCTATCACCAGATTGAAAGGTTGCACTGTCAATATTCTGTCTCTATGACCAGATTGAAAGGTTGCACTGTCGATATTCTGTCTCTATAACCAGATTGAAAGGTTGCACTGTCAATATTCTGTCTCTATCACCAGATTGAAAGGTTTAACTGTCGATATTCTGTCTCTATAACCAGATTGAAAGGTTGCACTGTCAATATTCTGTCTCTATCACCAGATTGATAGGTAGCACTGTCAATATTCTGTCTCTATCACCAGATTGAAAGGTTGCACTGTCAATATTCTGTCTCTATCACCAGATTGAAAGGTTGCACTGTCAATATTCTGTCTCTATCACCAGATTGAAAGGTTGCACTGTCAATATTCTGTCTCTATCACCAGATTGAAAGGTTGCACTGTCAATATTCTGTCTCTATCACCAGATTGAAAGGTTGCACTGTCAATATTCTGTCTCTATCACCAGATTGAAAGGTTGCACTGTCAATATTCTGTCTCTATCACCAGATTGAAAGGTTGCGCTGTCAATATTCTGTCTCTATCACCAGATTAAAAGGCTGCACCGTCAATATTCTCTGTCTCTATCACCAGATTTACAAGTTGCAAATTTGCTGGTATGCTTGGCCGAGGAGTTAGCAGCTGTCTCCGTAACCCCGAATACTCTCGTGGTTGACGTGAGCGCACGAGAATTGCAAGCGGTTCGAATCGCGCCAGTGACTTATGAGAGTATGGAGCCGGTCGCTCAGAAATTCGTGGCGTGCTGATGAGCGTAATCTAGTCTAGGAATCAATATACAGCTGAAAGATGCTGTTGTTGACCGCAATATCCTGAAACAGGATGGAAACGCGGAAAAAAATGTTAATAGTCTCTGTATCTATCACCAGATTGATTGGGTGCACTGTCAATATTCTCTGTCTCTATCACCAGATTAATAGGGAGCACTGTCAATATTTCCTGCCTCTATCACCAGATTGACAGGTTGCACTATCAATATTCTCTTTCTCCGCTGTATATCCTGATTACGCTCAGCTGTAGCTGATTCCTATCACAGATTTACGCCTGCCGACCCAATGGTCATGGGTTCGATTCTCATCTGGGTTTTGTTGAATGTTTAAATCTGTTCTATGCTCCTAGGTCGACGTGACCTAACATCGGTACCTGGAAATGTCTCAGGAAATTAAGGAGGCCGGTATGATTCAGATCGCAACACTCTACGAGTGCCAATTGGCCTTTACAAATATCGGTCTAGCATCATATTGCTAAACACCTTAAATAGTGTAAAAGTGTCCTATACTTAGTTTCATTTTTTTTACAGTGTACTCCCTAGCGTGAACAACTAGGAAGGCGCCCAAATAAAACTGGCATTTTAACAACAGCAGCAGAAACAACAACATTAGCAGCAACAATATTGTATACTCTATGTGTATGTACAACAATAAATGAAAATCGTACAATGCTTAGAGAAATTAGACATAGACAGTCACAATTTTTTTGTCACGTTATGAGAAGAAATAAAATGGAAAATGTGGTGGCAACTGGCAAGATCGAGGGGAGACAACAAGGGGAAGGCAGAGAAGTAAATACATGGATGGCCTGGCCACGTGGTATAGTCGATACAAGAACACTGACCTGATCCACGACTCTGGTGATCGCGTGAGATGGCGAAACATGACAGCCCACGCTTATCGACACGGCACGTGATTAATGAATGAATGTACCACAATAGAGGGTGCTTTAACGTAGTTAATAGAGGGCTGTCGGGATTTTTTTACCTGGACTTCTAGTAAGAAAATTTCCCCTGGTCTCTGGGTAGTGAGATGAGACACCCGTGTGTATCGTTGCGCACGTAAAAAAATCCCTTGGCAGTTGGAAATCTAAAAGATTAGCCTACCGGCGGTGCTCGGGAAAAATTTCGAGTTAAAAATCTACCCACAGTTTTTCAGGATCCTCACCGGTGCTACGGAGTTCGTGCACTGAGCTGAGATTCTCAGGACTCAGGCTTGAGTTAGGAGTAGAACGGAGCACTTATGGGTTACACACGTGTGCCGTAATGTTGATCCGTCGAGTAAACTAAACTGATAGAGATCTACGTTGTTAATATCTTGAGCGCGGTCGGAGGGACAGTTCGAGCCTACATTAGTCGTCTCGCTAAGTGAGGGACAAACTTACCGCCTATTTCTCCGTGCATTTAGACCTACATAATGTGATTGCGCTATCACATCACAAACCAATGTTACTGCTTCAGGACATTTAAAAAAAAAATTTATCACAACCACTCTTTGGCAGTGTAGACAACATTAAATCTATGTTTACATTTACAGTTGTTCAGGGCACTCCGTATTTGCTTTCATCTTGCTCTGCATCTAAAAACACGTGTAAATCTAATTTCATTTAAGATTCTTATTGCTCCAACGGGTTGTTTCTGAGTTGCAAAAATGTTTCCCAGAAACCATCTACATGTCGATTTTCCGGATAGTGTCACAACCCCGCTGACGTTGGTGATCGAAAAGGGGGGAGGGTTGGGGGGAACAGAGAATGTGAAAAGAAACAAAAAAGAAAGAAAGCATCAAAGCCAAGTTCATCTATGAAAAAAATAAGACGGCTTAGGGTGATCTTCATTTTTATGATGTGTTTTCTTAAAGACGCAAAGTAGTTCTTTAACTGAAAGTGAGTTCTTTAAATGTTGTTTCATTAGAAAGCAGTCTCAGGTTGGAAAAACTTAGTGTAATTGAGTATCTGAAATTGTCTCTGACTTTAACTAAAAGAATATGATGTCTTCGCGTGTTTTCGTAAACTAGAATTTTGCAAGGTCCTTCAATCAAATCAGACAATTCTTAACCAATGGAAAATTCTTAACCAAGTGGATCATTTTAAATACCTAGGGGCATTTATAATATCAAATGGAAGATGCACAACATAGATTGAGAAGAGAATAGGGAAGCAAAAGCTGCATTTCATAAAATGAAGAGTGTCTTATGCAATACGCCACTATTATTGAATGTAAGAAAGAGAGTGCTGAAGTGCTATATAGAACTTGTTTTGCTTTGTGGCAGTGCATCTTGGAATGTACATGAACAAATTAGGAAGAACTTGGAAGCAACAAAGATGTGGTTCCTGAGACGAATGTTGCGAATTCCTTGGACTGCCAACGATTGCTTGAAAGAGTCTAATGACACTAGAACATTATATACAACAACTAGCTGACCCGGCCCGGCTTCCCCCACCACCAGGTGGGGAGCATCTCATTTAACTCATATAAGTAGTCATATAAGCTCCCGTTCCCGTTCCCGACTATGTATCTGTCTGTCTGTCTGTCTGTCTGTCTGTCTGACCCGGCCCGGCTTCGCCCAGCCCCTGATGGGGAGCATCTCATTTAATTCATATAAGTAGTCATATAAGTTCCCGTTCCCGTCTGTCTGTCTGTCTGTCTGTCTGTCTGTCTGTCTGTCTGTCTGACCCGGCCCGGCTTCGCCCAGTCCCTGGTGGGGAGCATCTCATTTAATTCATATAAGTAGTCATATAAGCTCCCATTCCCGTTCCCGACTATCTATCTGTCTGTCCATTATTAGAAAGAGCACTTAAAAGATCTTTACACCTTCCCCCAACAATTAACTTGGGTAAATGGAGCGGCGGCAGCAGCAGCAGAAGAAAAAGAAGGAGGAGGAAAAGGAGGAGGGGAGGGGGAGGAGGAGGAGGAGGGGGAAAGAAGAGGAGGAGGAGATGGAGGAGGAGGAGGAGGAGGGAGGAGGAGGAGTAGGGGAGGAGGAGGAGGAGGGGGAGGAGGAGAAGGATTATAACGCATATGCCTGTAGATAACTGTAGCGAAAAGGTCCACCTATTTGAGAAATATGCAACAATTTTACATATATAGCAATGCTATTAAAAGTTATGTCCCCTTGCTATATATAAATTATAATGTAAATTAAAATATTAAATAATAATAAGTAAATAACTGTTTGTACACTAACAAACTATGACAGTTGGCAGCACGGGAATGAGAAGAAGACGTGTAGAAAATATCATCTCAATCGGATGGACCGTTCGCGAACGCATAAATAACATACATACATACAGACATACTTACAGACATACATTCTATTATATATATATATATATATATATATATATATATATATATATATATATATATATATATATATATATATATATATATATATAAGAAAGAGACAAACAGCTTTCTTTGGTCATGTGACGAGAAGAGAGGCACTAGAGAACATCGTGACAACTGGAAAGATCGAGGGGAAGAGAGGCAGAGGCAGACCAAGAGAAATGATACTGGATGGATTGAGACGGTGGCATGGAGGAATACCATCAACAGAGTTGATCCAGAAAACCAAAGACCGAGATCTGTGGAGAGTCATGAACGCCCCCGCTAGCTGGCATGGCACTTGATGATGATGATGATGATGATGGTGATGTATTAGTCTATATGTATTGAATGGACATTTTCTTGTCATGAATGCGACAAAGGAATAAACACAACATACATTTAGGAAGTCGCCGACAGGAAAAAGCACACACAGATTTAACGTAAAGTTTCTACAAATGTCTTCACAAAAGAACAAAGAATGCTTAGCTAGAAAACTGCAATATCACAATTACAAATAAGCAATCCACACGTTTGAAAGAATAACACGTTCAAAACGCAATGTTTTGGCAACGAAAACTTCCTTTTCAAGATGTGTTTGTTGCCCAAACTGGGGATTTTGTACATGTTATTTCTTGAAACGTGTGGATTACTTATCAAAATGGCTCCGGAGTGTAAACAATTTTGTAACTCTGAGAGCTTCTGTTTAATGTCAGTATCTTGTGGAGAAGAAGTAAACACCACAAAGAGGATTTTCTCAAGACAGCGTACTTATGTTTATATCTTTAGCACTTTAAACCATATTCGGCATGAACTGTTCTTAAGCTGATACATGTTTTGTCAGGAGATTACGTGTCACATCTTTTTTCCAAATTTGAGTTCTAGCTGGCTATGTTTCAGTTTGTGCTACGTTTCAGTTTGTGCTACATGTGTGGAGTATATTTTCGGTCGCTATAATTTTATCATGACAACTTAATGCTCACGGTCAAAACTATGTGTCAACCACATATTACAATCTACAATGTCAAATATATTTGTCAACGAAAAATTACATTCTACAGTGTCAAAACTGTATGTCAACGAAAAATTACATTCTTCAGTGTCAAAACTATATGTCAACGAAAAATTACATTCTACAGTGTCAAAACTATATGTCAACGAAAAATTACATTCTACAGTGTCAAAACTATATGTCAACGAAAAATTACATTCTACAGTGTCAAAACTATATGTCAACGAAAAATTACATTCTACAGTGTCAAAACTGTATGTCAACGAAAAATTACAACCTACGGTGACAAAACTATACGTCAACGAAAACTTACAAACTGCAGTGACAAAACTATATGTCAACGAAAAATTACATTCTACAGTGTCAAAACTGTATGTCAACGAAAAATTACAACCTACGGTGAAAAAACTATACGTCAACGAAAACTTACAAACTGCAGTGACAAAACTATACGTCAACGAAAAATTACACTCTACAGTGTCAAAACTAAATTTCAACGAAAAATTACAATCTACACTGACAAAATTATACGTCAACGAAAAATTACAATCTATAGAGTTAAAACTATATGTCAACGAAAAATTACAATCTACAGAGTAGATCTACAGAGTAACTATATGTCAACGAAACATTACAATCTACAGCGTGAAAACTAAATGTCAACGAAAAATTACAATCTACAGTGTCAAAACTAAATGTCAACGAAAAAATACAATCTACAGTGACAAAACTATACGTCAACGAAAAATTACAATCTACAGAGTTAAAACTATACGTCAACGAAAAATTACAATCTACAGTAACGAAATTAAAAATGCCACAGACTGTTAATATATTGACTACTAATGAGGGCTGCTCGAAAGATATCAGACATTGAGTGGGCATTGTAATACAGATATTAAACTGTATCGACATAACACTCGTTAACGGGTCAAGCAACATATTGGAGAAAATGCATCTTTCCTGTGGCGACATGTTAAGCAACATACTGGAGAAAATGCATCTTTCCTGTGGCGACATGTTAAGCAACATACTGGAGAAAATGCATCTTTCCTGTGGCGACATGCGGATGTACGCCAGGGACCAATTCATAACAACTAAACAATAAAATCAGGGTTTTTGCAGCAAGAAGACCGATGGATGGAGTCCACGGGAATGAATCTCAATATACAATGCCCATAAACGGTGCCCATCCTGGTGCTTATGCTTCACTTCAACAACAATGTACAAGAGAAATAAGATGAGCTGAAATGAGATGATATAAGATAAAACAAAATGTTGACAAATAAGAAGAAACATAATGAACAACTAAAAATCTGAACATAGAATGAAACATATCAAAAACATGTTTCATGTTTCGTAAACTGTAATGTTTTGGCTATAATAAATGCCACAGTAACACCAAAAGAACATAGAAGGAAGTCATGGCTAACGATAGAAGAGACAGCGATGACTTGCATGAAGATGAACACAGAACATTGCAGACGCCTTGGATGTATGAGGCAGGGTAACTGGCCAGGGGTAAATAATCGTGTCGGAGTTCTAATATGGGTGACGTTACTTGAAGGACCTGCTATATGTAGATAGGGGTACTGTGAGGTCAGTATGGCAGACTGGATAACAGCACGCTCTTAAACTTACAATGTACTGATGCCGAGGTAGCGGGTTCAACCCCTACACCGGTCAGATAGCATGTTGACTTCTCGTCCTTGACTTGGGGACGTAAATTACAAGTACCTCGGACGTCGGAGTAGATTCGTAGATGGTGAGGGACACTGGAGATATGGAAAGCTAATCCACACGTAAAAATCAGTCCAGTGTACTAGAAGTAGTAGCAAGTGTGGGACTACCCTTGAGTTCAAAGCGACAAACACAAAGCGACCCACAAACAGAAAATGATGGGGATTATATAATTATTACCAATATCAACTATCGCCTATTTGAGGATTATATAATTATTACCAATATCAACTATCGCCTATATGGGGATTATATAATTATTACCAATATCAACTATCGCCTATATGGGGATTATATAATTATTACCAATATCAAATATTGATCAGTTATTGAACGATCAGTTATTGAACGATCAGTTATTGAACGTTCTATAGAGGTAAACAAAGATAATTTGCTTTATTGTCTACACAAAGGCTTTCGGTAGAGTAAGACATGTCAACATGGTAGATATGCTTGCAGATCTACAAACTGATGGGAAAGTCATTAGACTTATAAAAAACATATATTGGAAACAACAAGCTGCCATAAGGATTGATTATGAAGTGGGACAATATCAGCCTATTAGGAGAGGTGTGAGACAGGGATGTGTAATGTCTCCAGATCTTTTTTTCCCTATAAAGTGAAAATATTTTCAGAAATTTAGAAGATATAAATGGAATCCTAATTGAGGACGAAACATCAATAACATTAGATATGCAGATGACGCAGTATTGATTGTAGACAATGAGCAGGATCTGCAACAATTAGTAGATGCGGTTGTTGCACACAGTGAACAACTGGGGTTAGAATTAAATTGTAAAAAGACACAGATTATGGTCGTCACTGGAAGAAAGAAATACCACAATGTTTTATACGTGTACATGGGAATATTCTTCAACAGGTGAAATCGGTACAATTATCTCGGAACAGTCATAACATCTGATGGGAGATGCGTTGAAGAGATTAGAACAAGAATCGCCATGGCGAAAGCAGCCTTTAGCAAGATGAATAACATACTGACCAATAAAAATATGTCAATTGAAACGAGAAAGAGAGTATTGAGGTGCTACATAGAGCCTGTACTTGTGTATGGATGTGAAACTTGGACAATGAGCAGACAAGCTGAAAAACATCTGATGGCTGTAGAAATGTGGTTTCTGCGGAGAATGCAAAGAATACCATGGACAGACAGAAAAATCAATGACCAGGTACCATAGGAAACAAATGAAAATGGTAAATTGATTAGAGAAATTAGACATAGACATCAAAATTTGTTGGACATGTTATGAGAAGAAATGAATTGGAGAACTTGGTGACAACTGGCAAGATCGAAGGGAACAGACTAAGGGGAAGACAGAGAAGTAAATACCTGGATGGCTTGGCTACATGGCATGGTCGAGACAGGAACACTGAGCTTATACACGACTATTGATCGAGTGAAATGGCGAGTCATGACCGCCCACGCTTCCCGGCATGGCACATGATGGATGGATCAACTATTGCCTATATGGGGATTATATAATAATTACCAATATGAAATATCGCTTATACTGAAACATTCAAACATACCCATGTCCGCACAACGGCTGATAATAAATAACATATTCACACCAACTCTGTGCTACCAATGTCAGACTTAAACATTATCCAAATCACATTTACGCAAAATCGACACCTGTGAGATGACATACTTGAGAAGAACTGCAAACTTAACTATCCGAGACCGAGTAAGAAATTATGTTATCAAACAGACAGTGGGATTAACATCTTCTGACTCATTTACTGAAAGGCAGAAGATCAAATGGTTTGACAATATCGTGAGAATGCAATAACATCACATACCAGGACTGGAACTACATCAAAAAAGATATGATACGTGAGCAAAAGGACGCCATATAAGAAAATGCTATCGTACAATCACACGGAATGACACAATCCATTGTCACCCAGCGGGCGCTGGAACGTCAGCTATTCCTCCCCACTTCGCTTAACGACAAATGTGGAAGATGATGCTCATGTTGACTGATATTAAAATTTCATTTCAAAATGAAATACATTTCTAAATATTTAAACGCTTTAATTTAATTCATCCAATATCCTGCTCTGTAGGGATAGGTTACGAACGTAATCCGTAATCCCGTATACCACGTTCGAAACACAGCTGCGGGTGATTTGGCAGCAGATCGCGTTGCGTTGGTTTTCATAACATAGTGTGAGCTCATGTCGTTCAGAAAGCAATGGCAAACTACTGAACGTAAACTTGTCAATGTCAGTCTCTGTGACGCAATCGGTTAGCGCATTCGGCTGTTAACCGAAATATTGGTGGTTCAAGCCCACCCATGGATGACTGGGTTTAGAGTATCGGTGGCGAAATGCTCAAGCCATCTGACACGACTCCGAAGGTCGTGAGTTCTATTTCGGGCCGCGTCCTTCTGTTCACGAGTACATTTTTTCGGGTACTCCTGGGGTTGTCGCTGGAGCTACGGAGTTCGTGCTTTGCGCGACGCTTTAGGCAGCGCGCGCTGAGGAAAGAGACTAACCCATATGGGATCAAACCCGGTGCAATGAAGTCGACCCCGTCGACTTTTAAGCGACTTGTCAAGAAACCACAAACAGGCCTATAAATGCTGGGATTGACTGCGAAGTCCTGTCCATGATATGCAAGTAGCTTAACACTAGGTCAGTGAGTCCGAAGACTGGGGCTGAAGTCATCGAATAATTTCCTTTCACTGTCGCCTTTTCTCAACGGACGCTTTGTTACAACAACTACGACGTTACGCTGGCAGTGCCTTGGGCGTGTCGGACCAGTATTCCATGCCAGGTGTAGGCGATCACCACGGAATGGAAATACTGGTCACCTTTCCTCCGTGAACTGAGGTCTTCATAACGTGATGGCCTTAACACTTGACATTCCAACACCAGGCTCCTAAATGTTACAGAGGACATTTCGTTGGTTTCCTACGTGTTATAGAGAACATACTGTTTCTTTCCTAAATGTTATAGAGAAAATTATGTTTGTTTCCTAAATATTATAGAGAATATTCTGTTTGTTTCCTAAATTTTATAGAGAACATACTGTTTATTTCCTACGTGTTATAGAGAACATACTGTTTCTTTCCTAAATGTTATAGAGAACATTCTGTTTGTTTCCTAAATGTTATAGAGAATATTCTGTTTGTTTCTTAAATGTTATAGAGAACATTCTATTTGTTTCCAACATGAATACAACAAATTATGTTTCATTCCTAAATGTTGTATTGAATAATATGTGTGTTTAATAAATGTGGTAAGCCACATTTGTTTGTTTCCCATATATAACAAAACAAGTTTTCGGCATTTCCAGTCAGAAAGAGAACAAGGATGTAACCAAATGTATGTTTTTAATGACGAGATGGTTTCATTTTGAAGTTCCAGTAGTACTGCTTTCCTCTGTGTCCTCTCACTCCTACTTCACGTTTTTGTTCTCTGAATTATATTTTTCTGTTGTCCACAGTGTCCCCTTCTGTTTCCTTCTCTCCCCGTGTTGTGCGCACAGCTCTATTAATGTCAGTTAGTACCTAAAATGTATTCATCGTGTGTCTATCAATGGTGGCCTCAGGGGCCACCTACGGATTCTATGCAACGTGCCCGGCATCAAAAGCGTAAGCCCTGACGTTCAAATATAATGAGGGGCAGAGCGGTTTAACTTTCTTGGAGAAATCCCGGCTACCTCGGGGGTGTTCATTATAATTCTTAATGCCTAAGACCGGTTAATGTGACAAACAGCATAGACTGCTCATGGAGAGTCAAAGTGGAGAGGGAATGGGGTAATCTCTCCTACACTGGAGTACTGTGAGAGCATGTAGAACTTATTCAGACAGCTTTACATTGAAACGATACTCTAGCAATGGTACGAGTCTTGTTGGACTAGGATTCGATGCCAGAGCTTTACGTTTGCTAGAGGAGGAAAGGTTCATCACTTATTCCTTTGTGTACTCAGACCAATAAAGTACGATGGTCCTAACCTTTCACACACCCATACATGAGATTTAATGAAATAAAATTTAAAAAATCATTTAACGCTTTTTATCATTGTCAGTTGGTATAGTAACTATATATCAAAGTGTAATTAAAGTAACTCTTTCTGCATCAAACAGATGTTAATGTAACTATTTCTACGTCAATAAGTAATTAATGTAATAACTATTTCTACAGCAATCAGTTACTAATGTAACTATTTCCACAACAAGAGGTTATTCGTGTAACTGTGTCTATGTCAAACAGTTGGTAATGTAACCATTTCCCGGGTCCAGTCAGGGATATGCATTACTGACGAGCTCAAACGAGAGCGAAACTCAAGTCTAGTGCTTTCAATCTGCTTAAGGTTCATGCAGGAATACGATCAGCGTTGCCAGTAGCGGGTTATGCTCAATCTTTAAACCTCAAATCCCGAAAAAACTAAATAAATCAACTTATTAATGTAGCTATTTCTACATAAAAAGATATCAATTGAAACGAGAAAAAGAGTGTTGAAATGCTACATAGAACCTGCACTTTTGTGTGGATGCGAAGCGTGGACAATGAGCAGTCAAGCTGAAAAACATCTGATGGCTGTGGAAATGTGGTTTCTGGGGAAAATGCAAAGAATTCCATGAACAAACAGAAAAACCAGTGAACAAGTCCTTCAAGAAACAAATGAAGATCGTAAACCGATTAGAGTCATTTTTTGATCATGTTATGAGAAGAAATGACTCGGAGAACTTGGTGACAACTGGCAAGATCGAAGGGAAGAGACCAAGGAGAAGACAGAGACGTAAATACCTGGATATCTTGACAACATGGCATGGTCGAGACAGGAACACGGAGCTGATCCACGACTCTGGTGATCGAGTGAGATGGCAAAACATGACTGCACACGCTTATCGGCATAGCACATGATGGATGGACGGATTTCCACGTCAGTAGTTTGTTAATATAACTGTTTCTACGTCAATCTGTATTTAATATAATAATGATATCCATGTCAGTCACAAGTTAATTTAACTCTTCCTACGTCATTAACTAAGTTAATTGCATATCCTCTACAGGACGTCGCAGTCAACTCCAGCATTTCGGGCTCCTAATGCTTTCTTGGAAAGTTTAGTTTCAGTAGTTTGCTATTGCTTTCTGAAAGATCGGTGCTCATGTTTCGAACGCGGTCTGCGGAATTACGCACCGAGTTCGAACTTCCATTGCCACAGCGCGGTCACACCAATAAGCAGTTAATGTAATCCTTTTTACGCGAACCATTTGTTAATGTAAATCTTTCCATGTCAATCAGTTGTTAATGTAAATCTGTCTACGTCAACCAGTTGTTAATGTAAATCTGCCTATGTCAATCAGTTGTTAATGTAAATCTTTCCATGTCAACCACTTGTTAATGTAAATCTGTCCACGTCAACCAGTTGTTAATGTAAATCTGCCTATGTCAATCAGTTGTTAATGTAAATCTTTCCATGTCAACCAGTTGTTAATGTAAATCTGTCCACGTCAATCAGTTCTTATTCTAAATCTTTCCATGTCAGTTGTTAATGTAAATCTGTCCATGTCATTCAGTTGTTAGTGTAAATCTTTCCATGTCAGTCAGTTGTTAATGTAAATCTGTCCATGTCAATCAATTGTTAATGTAAATCTTTCCACATCAATCAGTTTTAATGTAAATCTTTCCATGTCAGTCAGTTGTTAATGTAAATCTTTCCATGTCAGTCAGTTGTTAATGTAAATCTTTCCATGTCAATTAGTTGTTAATGTAACTCTGTCCACGTCAGTCAGTTGTTAATGTAAATCTTTCCACGTCAACCAGTTGTTAATGTAAATCTTTCCATGTCAGTCAGTTTTTAATGTAAATCTTTCCATGTCAATTAGTTGTTAATGTAACTCTGTCCACGTCAACAAGTTGTTAATGTATATCTTTCCATGTCAGTCAGTTGTGAATGTAAACCTTTCCATGTCAGTCAGTTGTTTATGTAAATCTCTCCGTGTAAGTCAGTTGTTAATGTAAATCTGTCCACGTCAGTCAGTTGTTAATGTAACTCTTTCCACGTCAACCAGTTTTTAATTTAAATCTTTCCACGTCAGTCAGTTGTTTATGTATATCTTTCCACGTCAGTCAGTTGTTAATGTAAATCTTTCCATGTCTGTCAGTTGTTAATGTATATCTTTCCATGTCTGTCAGTTGTTAATGTATATCTTTCCATGCCAGTCAGTTGTTAATGTAAATCTTTCCATGTCAGTCAGTTTTTCATGTAAATCTTTCCATGTCAGTCAGTTGCTAATGTAAATCTTTCCATGTCAGTCAGTTGCTAATGTAAATCTTTCCATGTCAACCAGTTGTTAATGTAAATCTGTCCATGTCATTTAGTTGGCAATGTAAATCTGTCCATGTCAACCAGTTGTTAATGTAAATCTGTCCATGTCATTTAGTTGGCAATGTAAATCTGTCCATGTCAACCAGTTGTTAATGTGAATCTGTCCATGTCAACCAGTTCTTAATGTAAATCTGTCCATGTCAATCAGTCGTTAAGGTAACACATTCCGTCTCGCAATTGTTACTGTAACTTTCTCTATCTCATCATTTCTTACTTTAATTGCCTCTGCCTGAAACAGTTCTTTGAGTAACCTTTTATACCTCAAGAACTTCTTACTGCATATATCTCTATCTCTCTCCATCCATATATCCATAAGTGCTTCCATCCATCCTTTAATCCACCCATCTATCCATCAGGCCGACCGCTCGTGCGTTCACCCTTACCTTCGTCTATCTGTCTGTCTGGCTGGCTGTCTGTCTGCCTGCCTTCCTGTCTATATTTCTGTTTGTCAGTATGCCTGTTTGTCTATCGAATTTTTTTTTTCTATTTCAAGCTGTTATTTCCGTAATTCTATCTGAAACAATTATTACAGCGTGACTGTCTCCTCTGCCCGTACGGTCTTGGTAAACAAGATCTGGTGACCTGAATGAAATATTAATAGTAAATAAGTCACAAGTATATCATTTTCAGACGTTACATTATTAGAAGCCCCAGTCGCAGAGGCTAATCTGTTTAGATATATCCAGATGTGGACACATTGTCATACAAATGTTTCTCCCCCCCCTCTCTCTCTCTCTCTCTCTGTGCGTGCGTGCGTGCGTGCGTGTGTGCGTGCGTGCGTGCGTGCGTGCGTGTGTGTGTGTGTGTGTGTGGGACCAAGTCATCCAGATATTTACTTCTCTGCCTTCCTGTTGTTCTTTTCCCCTCAATCTTGCCAGCTGTCACCAAGTTCTCTAATTTATTTCTTATTATAATGTGTCCAACAACGTTATCGAATCGGTTTACTATTGTCATTTTTTCTTGTAGGACTAGCTCATTGGTTGTTCTGTCTGTCCATGTTATTATTGCAGAATTCTCTCAGAAACTACATTTCCACTTACTATTGGTCAGTATGTTTTCCATCTTGCAAACGGCTACATTTTCCATATCTATTCTTGTTCTAATCTCTCCAAGGCGAACTCCCATTAGATGGCATGACTGTTCTGAGATAGTTGTATCGATTCACATTTTTAAGAATATTCTCATTTCAGGTTCAAACACTTGGTAAAGCGGGGAGTTTAACTGAAATACACGCCCATACAGGTCCAGACAATTGGTGTAAGACACTCATCTGAGGGATTTGGCTGAACGCCTCTAAGAAACAATCCCTCGGATGTGAGGACCTGGCCGCCATCCACCTCCTGCTCTTGAAGGTTCGATGCTGATCCCCCAGCGTCTGCAGCCTACCTTGTTCCAGACGTACTGGTCATCCTTTCCGCTGGAGAAAACAAAGCAAGGCCGAGAGAGGGATCATGCTGCATGGGCAACACATGTTCTCTGAATCCAAGCCCAGGCATTGTGCGATGGAATTTTAGTTCCAATCCACATAATTGTGTCTGTAAAGACGGCAAGGTGCCACTTACTATTACCCGTATATTACAATGTGGTATTTCTTTCTTTCTAGTGACTACCATAATCTGAGTCTTCTTACAATTTAATTCTAAGCCTAGTTGTTAACTGTGTACAACAACTGCATCTACTAAATGTTGCAAATCCTGTTGATTGTCTGCTGCCAATACAGTATCACCCGCATATCTAATGTTATTGATGTTATATCCCCCAATGGCAATTCCTCTCATATCGTCTAAATTTCTTTAAATATTTTCATTGTATAGGGAAAAAGATATAAGACAATACATATTACTGTCGCACATCTATCTTAATAGACTGATATTGACCTTCTTCATGATCAATCTTTATGGGAGCTTGTTGTTTCCAATGTATGATTTTGTTTTAAAAATCTAAGGTCTTTCCCGTCAATTTTCAAATCTGCAAACATTTTAAACATATTGACATATCTTACTTTATCGAAAGACTTTGCGTAGTCAATAAAGCAAAGATGTAGGTCTTTGCTGATACAGAACATTCAATTAATACATAGCACTGACTGTACCATTGCCTTCTACGAACCCACACTGTTATATATATGCTTGCTTGCTTGCTTGTGTTCGTTGGCTTGAGCTCCAACTCGAAGTCCTGTATGTCGGATGAAGGCATCCTGTTGTCCAACATCAGTGTGATGTCATACAGGACCTGAGGTTTGCGTGAGTATCCGTTGTCCCATGTCTGGCTTATTGGTGTGCAGACTGGTGGTTCCTCGCCATACAGGCAGACACTCTCCGACTTCGGAGGATGTTATATATATATATATATATATATATATATATATATATATATATAACACTGTGAGGCTAGGAGACAGTAACTGATGTGTATAAAAGAAAAAAATTATGTCTGTCTCTCTATTGCTTCTTTCTTTCTCCGCGGTCTCTCTCAATCTCTCTCCCTGTGTGCGTGCGCGCGCGTGTGTGTGCGTGTGCGCGCTCGTGTGTGCGTGCGCGCGCGTGTGTGTGTTTTTTTCTTTCTGTCGTAGTAAAAAAAATATTTGTAAATATACAAGTTTGCATTTCCTGCCTCGCCATTCAATGATTTTGTTGGTTCCTGTCGTCACAACTCCAACACAATCCAGGAAACTGTATTGTCTAAACCATCAGCAAATATGTCCAGAAAACTGTAATATGTCTAACCATCCCTAAATATGTACAGAAAGTTCCATGCCCAAATAATACAATAAACAATGTTCAAATTGGAAACATTTATGCCGAACACGTCTTCCATCCAATCCAATATTTTGAGCTGATTGTGGCGGAAACGGATGTGGACACATATGATAACCTACTTAAGTAAAGTAAAACAATCCAGAACAGATCAGTGCTTCTCTCGCCTGTGTTGGTTCCAGGAGGAAAGATGGGGGGGGGGGGGGATGTGCTACTTATATCAGAATCCCAGGCTTTGATACTCTATCACAGTGTTTCCCAACCTTTTTTGTACCATGCCCCACTTAAGCCTTTCTAAAATTCATATTGCCCCCCTCCCCCGCCCCAATGCCCCCCCCCCTCAACATATACATTATTTTTAATATTCAAAAATTGAAATGTTCACTAAAGAAACGTGAATGAAATGTTTTGGGAAGAAATCACTAGGTAATTATTGAGCAAACACAGTAAGTAAATTTTCAAAACATATAATGGAGAACTGAAATTCAAGTACAAAATAATTTTAATGAAAGATTTTTCTATATTATTTTAATTATTAGTAATTATTTATTATTTAAATTTAGTGAGATCCTTGCGCTTGATGCTTGCTGCAAAGAGATCTTATGTCAGGTTCCAATTTAGTTAACTTCAGTCTCAAGTCTCCCCGTTTTGTTATATTCAGCCGATTTCTTCCATTTTCGAATTGCCCCCCTTAACAGTCAAATTGCCCCCCTGTGGGGCGTGGGCCCCACGTTGGGAAACACTGCTCTATCATATCTCTTCTTGGCACCTTCTCGTGACATACGATAGTTTGTTACATTGTGCTTCAAAAAGGCATAATAACTACAACCCATGGTGGTAGCGAATGTGACTGATAAGGCCAATCGAGCTGTAAATAATCGTCCACAGTGGATGCATGTGAACACATGGTCATTTTCACCATCACGCGCGATCGTACGTCTTATACGTTCCGCGTGTGACCTATCTGCAATCATTTTCTCCTTTGTCTTTATTCCATTTCTGATATGTGCCCTCCATGCAACACGTTCAGCGGCGACTTGCTCCCAATGAGCATTATCAATGCCTGTATGATTCTATCACATCACAATCTGAGATTCTGAGATAAGCAAATGAATAAATCACCAGAAAACGAGAATTAGATTGTGCTTTAATATAACCCGATTACAAGTAACAAAATGGACGTTCTGGCCAAAGCCTTCGTCAGCACATAATAAACAAACACAAGTCTACAGAACTACATGAAAAACACTACATGAAAATATAATTATGAAAGTTACTTATCTGTATCCTTGTTGTGGCTGGGTACGTCTTTCAAACGATCAGCGCCTATGATCACCATCATGTTCGTGAGATGCGCAAGATTTCGGTAGCCATGACCTATATGTCGGCCGCACCACAGTGGTCAGAACTGTTAAAGTGTATGGATACCGGTTTATGGGCACTACTGTTGACATCCGAGAGGTGCTGCCGAAATCGGTTAGCCAGGCGTTGGACTGTTTACCCGATGTATCTCACGTCACAACGTGTACAGATGATAGCACAGATAACGTTGCGGCTCGTCGTCTGAGATAAGTAGTACACTGTTTTAATTTTTATCACAGCCTGGGATTCAAAGATAAGTATTACATTTTCCCCCATTTTCATCACAGACTGGGATTCTGAAATAAGTAGCATATTTAATTTCATTTTTATCACAGGTTGGGATTCTTTTTCGAAAGCCAGATACCCCCACGCCTCTGTCGCTGTCATGTGTAAATCATCTATCTGTTTGCTTTTGTATATCCTGTTTACAGAACATGGCAATCAACACAAGCATTTCTTCCGCTGTGATCTCTTGACAAGTTTACGTTCAGTAGCTTGCCATTGCTTTCTGAACGATCGGCGCCGGTACCAACACAAAACCAACGCAACGCGGTCTGCTGCCAAATCGCGCACAGCTGTGTTTCGAACGCGGGTATACGGAATTACGAACCGCGTCCGTAAAACCTTCGCCACGGATTTCGGCTGTAAATTATTTACAGTGTCGTAAATGTAACTGCCATGTGGTCTTTCTCTATCCAGCTTCTCTGGCACGCCTTCACCCATAATTATTTTGTCCAGACGACACGTGTCTTCACATGACCAGGTCATTTCATGTTTCTCAATTTGTCCCAATAACAATAA
The DNA here is from genome assembly GCA_963921405.1 of Cepaea hortensis. Lineage (NCBI taxonomy): Eukaryota > Metazoa > Mollusca > Gastropoda > Stylommatophora > Helicidae > Cepaea > Cepaea hortensis. The sequence continues at coordinate 22,165,804 of OY992896.1, forward strand.
CTTGTCCAGAAGCAATGTCCCACTATGATCTGTGACGTGACAGCGCCGTCACATTTTGTAGGTCTGAGAAAAAGATAGTTGCATATCCTTACAGGACGTCGCTGTCAACCCTAGCATTCTGGGACTGTTTGTGATTTCTTTACGTTCAGTAACTTGCCATAGCTTTTTGAAAGACTGGCTTTCTTACCTTTGTGTCACAAGAATATCATTGTTTATTAACTGTCATACAAGTGTATGAAAACTATGATCTGGGCGGTCTGCTGTCAAATCTCTCGCGCTATGATTCGAACGTCGTAACTTTTTATCCACAGTGCCAGCTGAAAGACCGAAAACATAGAACAATATGTGTCCAATCGTGTTCTCACTTGTCCCAGTAATTACCAACTTTTTCCCAATACCGACTTCTGGGTGCAATTATCTTTTTGTCCTCAATGCAATGAGTGTTTTTATTATTCTTCTGTGATCTTATATTCAAAGGCGCAAACTCATAGACCTTCTCAAAGATATACTCAAAGACCTATTTAAAGATCTATTCAAAAGGCAGAAATAAACAAATAACGAAGTCACATAACAACAAACACGTACTCACATGCAATATTTGATAGAATTAGAACTGCATCGCAGTGTAATGACTTGCATTATAAAACTTTAGAGGCTGAGCATGTCTTGATAATGTTTATTACATATCTCTAATCGAAATCGCGACGGGGATCCAGTGTCACCAGAAACAACATACACGTCTATCTCTGCGTCCATGGGATGATCCCTTGGGTCTTGACCCGTAATTGTTTCATTATGTGGTGTCACAGTGGTTCTCACACTGAGTTTCAACGTTGGAATAAACATGTATTTGCACCAAACATTTATTTAAGTTACATCAGCTCATTTGTAGTTTCGCTGGCTGTTTCGCTGGCTGGCAAGTCCAAGTCTTGCAGATGGTTTTAGGGTTCAGCCCTTTAGTGGATTTGAGGCCTCAATCTTTGGCCTGGTTTTAAAGCCGATGCCTTTAGGTTGGTTTTGAAGCTCATGTCTTTTTGTTGGTAGTTGTCTCTGCTTTGGAGTGGCTTTGAAGGCCATGTCATAGGAGTGGTTTCGAAACCCAGGTCGTTAGAGTTGAGCATTGACATCACTGCACTCAGGACATTCCCATATGCACTCCGTCCACTCGTTCAACAGCCAGTGAAGAGTCACACTACTAAGCATTCTCACCGCTATCTAATTGAAAGTTCTCCTGGTCTTCCCTCTCAGTTTTGAGATTCGACCAGAACCCCTGCCAATCACCCGCAATCTCATCCTTTCCACATATGGGTTCTCAATCCGTTCCTCCGTCTTCTCCACCTGCTCCCACAGGCGCACGACCACCTCTCACTTGTCCATAGGTAATCTGCCACAAAGAGGTGCATTCCTTGCCAGCGTATCAGTTTGTTCATTCCTCGCACTTCCGCATGGCCAGGGCAAAAATTCCACACATCTCTCACAATCTGCGACCTCTGAAGCAAGGTGAGCCATTCCACACGAAACATTCCTTTTTCCACCTTACAAAGCACACTCTTTGAGTCCGTGATGAAGACAATGTGTGTTGAAGTGGTCTCCCCTAACCAACGGAATGCCGCTGTGACTGCTTCCACCTCCATTCTCATGCTGGAGGTCGTAGCCTCATATGTTATATTCTCCTCTTTCAAGAATCGTCCATTAGCCTTCGCAATGAAACCCCAACCACTCCGTCTGTTTCTCACCACTGACCCATCAGTGTTACTCTGGATCAGTTGTTGCACCTCAAACTCTGTGCGGCCCGCTGCCCATTCTCTGCACTCACAACCCAGTGTTACTATTACATTGCGCCAGTCTGTTCTGTCTGCTGGTACTTCAACCCACTCTTTTTCACGGTTGATGGTCTCTAGATTACACACCTGATGTATAGATATTTCTGCATATGTCATCCAGGACCTGCCTCGTCTTACTTCAAAGTCGATTTGAAGCCCAGGTCCTTAGAGTGGTGTTGAAGCCTCAGCCTTCGAATGGCTATGAAGACTCAGCCTTGGAGTTGATTTGAAGCCCAGGTCGTTAGAGTGGTTCTGAAGCCCATGTAGTTAGAGTGATTCTGAAGCCCATGCAGTTAGAGTGGTTCTGAAGCCCATGTAGTTAGAGTGGTTTTGAAGACCAGGTCATTAGAGTGGTTTTGAAGCCCAGGTAGTAAGAGTTGGGTTGAAGCCCAGGTCATTAGGGTGGTTTTGAAGCCGAAGTGGATGGGTTGGTTATGAAGTCTCAACCACTAGACTGGTTTTACAGCTTCCGTTCATGCTTAATAGACTTAGAGGTGCCATATCCTTAAGCAGACCCTTTTAGATTCACAATGCGGACAGTATATCTTTCTGCGGCATAAGAAAAGGATTGTATAGTTCCCCCCTCCTCTATCCTCAGGTAGTGAATCGGACTTATACCTTCCTGGGTTGGGTCGAAAAATAAGGAGATTGCATAGGCATACTGACAAGTTAAAAATTCCCCGGTATCTGGAAAACAAGCACACAATCATAACAACAGAGATGCGATGCCTTAATATAACAGTGGGAGTATCTGTGAGAGACATAATTAGGAATGAGGAAATAAGAAGAAAACTATGGTTAAAATCAGTAATGCAATTCATTAAACAACAATAGGTTAAATGGTTTGGTCATCTCACAAGAATGCTCTAGTACCATCTACCACAAAGAGCCACATTGAAGAAATATAATGAATACTGATCAAAGGGACGCCCATGTAAAAGATTGAGAGATATTATCAAGAATAACCTTAAAGAAATGAAGAGTTGAGTTGAGTCAGGAATCGACATTATTGCACTCGTGGCATTGCTATAAGCGTACAGTACTCATCTTCAACAGATAGCAAAGAGTTCTAATACTAATGGTGCCCTTTGAAATCTGGATATATGTCCGCCTTGCTTTACTTCTGAGTGGCAACTGTCGACCAGACCTCTGAACACCCCTTTTGAATATCTTTTTGAGTATCTTCTCGCTGTCCACATGCTGATGGATTTTTAGCGTGAGTAACGTGCACATTGATCCCACCAAGTTTGCCTGAAAAGGCTAGATGAAAGATCCACTACACAAGAATACGGTGATACGGTGATCATGTTTCATGATCCGACGATGATACCGTAATCATGTTGCACGATCCGACCATAATACGGTGATCATGTTGCATATTTGACGATGATATGGTCATCATGGTGCATGATCCGACGATGATACGGTGATTATGTTGCATGGTCAGACGGTAATACGGTAATCCTGTTGCATGATCCGACGATGATACGGTGATTATGTTGCATGGTCAGACGGTAATACGGTAATCCTGTTGCATGATCCGAAGGTCATACGGTAATCATGTTACATGATCCGCGGATGGTACGGATGTTGTTGGGTTCTTATAGTCCAAACAACATATTTGTTTTTTGCTGTAAGCAATATATGCAACTCTTGGAAAGTATGGTAGTTAATTTTCCAGCGCATTGGTCTACCAGCATTGTAGTTTTGAGTTCGAACCATAGAAGTTTCATTGTTTTATTTATTTTTTACCAATATGCCTCCCGTGGAGGCCGCCGTGGCGCAGTGACTAGTAAGCTTGCCTGCCTGCCTGCCAAGTGTTTATGTGTTCGTATCCCTATCGCGGCCGATTTATACAGCTGATTTAGGCCCTAGCTCAAGCCAGCCTGAACTGGGTACCTGGAAATTCCCTGGTAAATAAGGGAGGATGGTATGATATTAACATCCCTTGTAAGTAAAGGTAGATGGTATGGTATTATCATCTCTGGTAAGTCACGGCGGATGGTATGATATTAACATCCCTGGTAAGTCACGGCGGATGGTATGATATTAACATCCCTGGTAAGTCCCGGCGGACGGTATGATATTAACATCCCTGATAAGTAACGGTAGAGAGTATGATATTAACATCCCTGGTAAGTAAAATTAGAGGTATGATATTAACATCCCTGGTAAGTAAAGGTAGAGAGTATGATATTAACATCCCTGGTAAGTAAAGGCAGAGGTATGATATTAAAATCCCTGGTAAGTAAAGATAGACGGTATGATATTAACATCCCTGGTATGTAAAGGTAGAGAGAATGATATTAACATCCTTGGTAAGTCCCGGCGGACGGTATGATATTAACATCCCTGGTAAGTAAAGTTAGAGGGTGTGATATTAAAATTCCTGGTAAGTAAAAGTAGAGGGTATGATATTAACATCCCTGGTAAGTAAAGGCAGAGGTATGATATTAACATCCCTGGTAAGTAAAGGCAGAGGTATGATATTAACATCCCTGGTAAGTAAAGGTAGACGGTATGATATTAACATCCCTGGTATGTAAAGGTAGAGAGAATGATATTAACATCCTTGGTAAGTCACGGCGGACGGTATGATATTAACATCCCTGATAAGTAACGGTAGAGAGTATGATATTAACATCCCTGGTAATTAAAGGTAGAAGTATGATATTAACATCCCTGGTAAGTAAAGGTAGAGGGTATGATATTAACATCCCTGGTAAGTCACGGCGGACGGTATGATATTAACATCCCTGGTATGTAAAGGTAGAGGGTATGATATTAACATCCATGGTAAGAAAAGGTAGAGGGTATGATATTAACATCCCTGTTTAGTAAAGGTAGAGGGTATGATATTAACATCCCTGGTAAGAAAAGGTAAAGGGTATGATATTAACATCCCTGCTAAAGTCACAGCGGATGATACGATATTAACATCCATGGTAAGTCAAGGTAGAGGGTATGATATTAACATCCTTGTTCTGTCAGGGCGGATGGTATGATATTAACATCCCTGGTAAGTAAATGTAGAGGGTATGATATTAACATCCCTGGTAAGTCACGGCGGACGGTATGATATTAACATTCCTGGTAAATAAAGGTAGAGAGTATGATATTAACATCCCTGGGAAGTAAAGGTAGAGGGTATGATATTAACATCCCTGGTAAGTTAAGGTAGAGGGTATGATATTATCCCTGGTAAGTAAAGGTAGAGGGTATGATATTAACATCCCTGGTAAGCAAAGGTAGAGGGTATGATATTAACATCCCTGGGAAGTAAAGGTAGAGGGTATGATATTAACATCCCTGGGAAGTAAAGGTAGAGGGTATGATATTAACATCCCTGGTAAGTAAAGGTAGAGGGTATGATATTAACATCCCTGGTAAGTAAAGGTAGAGGGTATGATAATAACATCCCTGGTAAGTAAAGGTAGAGGGTATGATATTAACATCCCTGGTAAATAAAGGTAGAGGTATGATATTAACATCCCTGGTAAGTAAAGGTAGAGGGTATGATATTAACATCCCTGGTAAGTAAAGGTAGAGGGTATGATATTAACATCCCTGGTAAGTAAAGGTTGAGGGTATGATATTAACATCCCTGGTAAGTAAAGGTAGAGGGTATGATATTAACATCCCTGGTAAGTAAAGGTTGAGGGTATGCTAATAACATCCTTGGAAAGTAAAGGAAGATGGTATGATATTAACATTACACAGATAGTGCTCGATTGGTCTGCAAAATTATAAGGCACTTTTACCGACCGTTAGGGCAATTCTTTTAAAATAGACTGAAATCCTTACCCAATAGTTAGCCGACAGTCTCTAGAAATAATGGCTCGTTATAATAATGTCTAAAGAGATTGTCCCGATAGAAGAGACCTGGATTCACTTGGTAGACAAAGACAGAAGGTGAAGAAGACTAGTGTATGTAGGAAGACCTAACACGAATGTCTCGTTTATTTGTCGGTGATCCTTCGTCAATTGATGGAGCCCCCTGTGTGAATAACACTTTCACTCACTCACTTGCACCCCTTGCTGGCAAAGGAATCAAGAATGGAGGAAATGGTTGCAGTTTCAAACAAAAATACTCTTTAATAATAAAAGAGATAGTTCAATAAATGTGTCGTTCAACTAGTCAACTAGGACATTAAAATGTATGTTACAGGTACAAATAAAAATCAATTTTCTGATGCTTAGCTGGGTAGCTTATCATCATTCACACCTCTCAGACTTTAACAGACTCAGACAACAAGAGGCCATGGAGTCACCTAAGATTATCTGATCTAGTTGAGTTCTAGCGCTGGCTTTCGTCCTTATTATGTCTTGGAGTCAACCCTAACCCGTATTCGATGCTCCTCTGGATGCTAGGTTCCGTCTCCACTAGTTCGTGGCTCTGCGTCTCGGTAACCGTTCCAGTTTAGGCTTCAGCAGTATCAGCAATGAGTCTCCTTAAATAAAATAAACAGTCGCAGACTCCTTAGTGTTTTGGCAATAGCAAAGTGCCTGAGTGCTGGTGTTGTGTGTGTGTGTGTGTGTGTGTGTGTGTGTGTGTGTGTGTGTGCGTGCGTGCGTGCATGCGTGTGTGTGTGTGTCAGATGCAGAATGGGAACAAAACACAGTTCCTCTCTGCTATTATGTTTGAAAAGCAAGGGGTCAATAGCTCTTTTTAGCTTGGCTATATATTGTTTGCCATGGTGATGCGCCGGGCTCCCTGGCCGAGTGTTTGCAGCTTTCTCCGTAACCCCGAATATTCTCGTGGTTGACGTGAGCGCACGAGAATTGGAAGCGGTTCGAGTCGCGCCAGTGACTTATGAGAGTATGGAGCCGGTCGCTCAGAAAGCAATGGCAAACTACTGAGCGTAATCTTGCCAAGAAATCAACAATCAGCTGAAAGATGCTGATGTTGACAGCGATGTCCTGTAAAGGATATGCAAAACATTTAAAACATGGTGATGCAAGGTGACAAATGGTCTAGAAGTGGACATATCCTGAGACAAAATGGTCCATTGGATTGAAATAAGTATACAAATCTTTACAACATGTACATGGTTGGACTTAGAGTGACTCAGATGTGTTAATTGTGCCCAATTCCTTAATAGCAACATTACGGGGAAGTCCGAGCAGTCCGGGTGGTTCCCTAGATAGCTAAGAAAAGGCCAACCATAATTCAACCTACTCCCACTTCAATCAATAGACATAAGGCAATCACTTGTCGCCACAAAGTTGTGAAGTGTACCCTAACGAATATACAAGCTAATAGAAAAGAACAAGGCAATCAGGCAAGGTATTGGAGATATTTGAGTCGTCTTGCTTTAGGATGTCTCAGTTATACTCTTTAGAATTCTTTACTCCCCAAATTCAGATTCTCCAACACATGGTTCATGGGCTGATCTTATGACCGTTAATGTCATGCGGTTGAGCGTGACATTTGGTGAGGGTTAAGTAAATTTATGTTCAAATATAGATCGCCTAGTAATAGTTCCGGCACGTGAAAATCATGTTCCACATGTCTCTTCTACTCCTATAGTCCAGTCATCGCCCTGTTCGGGGTTTTCTGGCTACCCACATGGGCAAAATCATGTTTTCCGTACTTTCAAAATATATATATAAATACATTCATAAAAATTCATTGAAAATAATCGTTAGGGTTTGTACATATTTTCCCTCAATGTCTCCCATTTCACATCCCACGTTTCATAACTATGCATGATCGGGAGATTTTGTGTTTTCCCAATATCAGAATATAAATACGTACACACTCCTTACATTAATCTTAACTATTCTGTTATTACATTCACCCCCAGTCGTATTGCAGAGATTATGATCTTTCTTGGTATAATCTACCAAGGATGAAATTGGATACGGCAGCTCACTTCAGTTAAGGTGTGTTCAACACAGCAGCTATGGTCGTTTTTAAACAGACGGAAGTCGTTAGTTAGGATTTCCGGTACGGTAGTACTCATAGCTTATCGCCTTATTCCCGTTGCTAGTGAGTGACGGAATATATATATCCCCAGTCATTAGACTTGGGATTGATGATAAGGGTCGAAGACAAGGGAAATAGAATGCGACGTCATTTGAATATATGACATGGAAATAAATGCTGTCCCCAATATCGCTGTGTATTGTTTTAGTGCAGAAAATGTCCGCGTCGTCAATATAACGTCATTATTAGTCATATAGACACTGTCCTGAAGTCAGAATGTAAATAGGAAATCAGATAACGTAGTATTGGTGGTGTTCGCATGGTGATCTAGTCTCATCTAGTCATAGGCACCATATACAGAGCACGCCTCAAGGCTTCTAACAGAGTTCTTTCTTTTAGTTTACTTTTACAAAGTATGCCACTGGGGTCGACCCAGCTCAACGTGAGTGCCATAGTTATCAGAAAGCAAAACTGACTGATGCAACGGTGACTATAATATCCATCGTACTCCTTTTAATTTGTCGTCGGAAAAATGCACATAATACCCTATTATGGAGACGCGATGGTACAGTGATTAATGCACTTGCTTTCAAAGACATATTTCCGTGTTGAATCCCCAAAAAGACAGGTTTACGTCTTTTCGATCAGAACAGCTCTGAGGTCAGGGTTCGATCCCCATCAAAGATCGTGTCCCAGGTTCATAACAACATAATACCAGATAATTTTCCGAATTTCTGAGATCTGTCTGAGAAGGAATGGTGATGAGAATACAACTGGTCACCCCACCTCATATATCCTGGCCTAGAATATGTGATGACCTAACACTTCACACCATAACGACAATATATGTCATTGAACTACCTTCACCATGTGCAGGACGTGACGATTCCTTGGGTGAGCCCCGTACCAGAGCGTAATGTATCGGCTCTGCAATTATGGAATCCTCCTTGGATGGCGGTGAATGCCCATGGTCTGCCCCTGCCTTCTCTTGAGGACTGAACGTTATGTCTCCGGCTGATCTGAATGGACAGGCTGGGATGCGGATGACACCACATCAGTGAGTTAACCGTCCTACGAAACACCCGGGAAGGTTAACTCGGTCAACAAATGCCCACAGAAGTCGGATGTTTCGACCGAATGGTGCAAATATCGCAGCTTTGCTGTAAACAGGCACAACGCAATTACGTCAAAAAATATTCTGGATGAACGCAGAAGAAGAAGACGAATTACCTTTACCTTTACTTTAACAATATTTATAATATTCCCTAATGATATTTAAATGGATTAAGGTGTTTGTACTTTATATACATATTCTACAGTATTTGTGATCGTCTCTAAAGCCAGTAGATGTAGCGCATGGGTCGTGCTTCTGTCCCGTTTTGGGAACCCTCGCGTTTACAACTTCAATCATCTTTGCGTCTCCAAACCAAAGTTTTTGCCATGTTTTTTGCGTGGATGTCTGGTGATTATATTATTGTGTCAGCTATCCTATTCTATTCACATTTCATTATCTGTCTGTAAATTGAATATTTTCAGCTTGCTTATCTTTCTTGTCGTCATCGTCTGTGTGTTCTTTATCACTCTTATATGAATGTGCAGATTTTCCTCCAATGTAAGGTCAAAGGACGGCGTATGTAGATTATGCATACTGAGTGTAGGTTCACAATCCCGACACGCGAGGTTCATAGCCAACCGCAGGCTATTTGGGAGCAGATCGCTCTGCGTTAATTTTTATAGTGATATGAGCGCCAGCAACAGCAACAAGAGCAGCAAAAGCAACAAGAGCAACAGCAACAAGAACAACAGCAGCAGCAGGAGTAACAATAACAACAGCACGACAGCATCAACAGCGCTAACAAATAACAGCAACAAGAGCAGCAGCAGCGACAACAACAGCAAGAGAAAAAGCAGCAGCAGGAATAATAATAACAACAGCAGCACGGCAGCATCAACAGCGCCAGCAACAGCAACAAGAGCAGCAAAAGCAACAAGAGCAACAGCAACAAGAACAACAGCAGCAGCAGGAGTAACAATAACAACAGCACGACAGCATCAACAGCGCTAACAAATAACAGCAACAAGAGCAGCAGCAGCGACAACAACAGCAGCAAGAGAAAAAGCAGTAGCAGGAATAATAATAACAACAGCAGCACGGCAGCATCAACAGCGCCAACAACAGCAACAAGAGCAGCAGCAACACCAGCAACAACAATTCCAATTCCAATTTTCAAAACAAAAATTCCAAATTCTGCCTCGTTCAACCTGCCTCTTCAGCTGTTATTATTATTGAGGTCCGTGGTTTTTGTGGATTCATCCACTCTAATTCTTGTCTTGTGCTCTCTTACGAGTGAGTCCTACCTCTGACTGATTATGTTGGTTTGTGTCTGTGACGTCGGTCGGCGACTGTCCCTTGTTCCCGTTTCCACTGGTGGTGTATTTGGTTAGTGAAGGCTCCAGGCTTGACTAGCTGCAGTCATTATAAAGACTTTTTACTTATTCTTTTTGCCTCCTTTTTTGTGTGTATTGTTCGTAGGAGCTTTTCGATGTTGTCATTCTCCTCCTTCTTGCGTCTGTTTTAGATTTCGAGAAAGAGTTTATGTTCCCTTTCGCAGTCTTCCTCCATGAGCTTCCACGGGATGATCTCTCCGTCCTCTATATAGTAATTGAAGTTGCTCTCACAGTCATAGTGTGTATCTGGGTATTCTACCGGCTTCCTGAGTTTCTTGGGCTTCTTCTTTTCTTTTTCTTCCCAGCGGCTTTTGAATTCCTGGTTCCTGCGTTCCTCCAATTTTCTGATTCTAGCAACTCCTCCAAGGTAGGTCCCTGGGCCTCTCCGCGTCGTCATCAGGGTGCTCATCTCGGTTTTCTTCAGATGTCTGGCGTTATACTAGTTTCTCCTTGGATGTCTCGTGCGCCGTGGTTGGGCTGCTAGCTTTATCTTGCGGTTCAGGCTCGGTCTCTTGGTTTTCATCTTGCGGTTTCTCTGTGGTTTTTTGTATGGCTTCTTGTGGTTTGTTTTGAAAGAGTTACATTTCATTTTTCAGCCGCTCTCTCTCCGCTTGTATTGTGCGTAGCATTTCTTCGTTTTCCTGCTTCAGCTCGGCTATATGTTTCACTTCTTTCTTGATGTTTTGCTGGATCTCCTTTATTTCCGCCAGTAGTTTCTCGTTGTCGCTGGTGGGAGTCGGCGACAGCAGTGCCGTGACATGTTTCTTCAACTCGTCTATCTGCTTTTGCAATTGATCTCTTTCAGCTTGTGCTATACCCGTGGCTGTCTCGTCCCTCCGCATTGCTTACTTGAATGGTGTCTTTGTGGTAATTGCTATCTTTAAGGCGTCTCTGTGTTGTTGCAGGTAAGGACAGCCCAGGTATCTTGCTCCATGTTTGCCCAGGCAGTTGGCGCACTTTCTTTTGTTGTTAAGTGCTCGGAGGAAGTCTGTGTCCAGCTTAGCCAGCGGACGCTCCTTTAAGGCGTGGTGATCGGCGCAGTAACGGCAGATTTCAGTCTTACTGCGACATATTGCTCTGCTGTGGCCGGCCCTCTGGCATGTGGAACATTGGTTGACTCTAGGGATGAATCTCTCTGGCTGCTGCATTATCTTGTTGATTGATACTGTTATCAACAACAACAATAACACGTCTCTTATATAGGGTGTATTTTTAATGACTGTTCAGTGTTTGAAAATATTGCCGGTCCAAGTTTTGTATTTACCTATTATGTCGCATGAACTTTACAGAGGGTGAATACAAAACTTGGACCGGCAATATTTTCAAACACTGCAGAGTAATTAACAATACATCCTATATAATGAGCAGGCTCGTTAGTGTAGACCCTGGGTGGTTGAGTTGATAAAGCCAAGACCGCGGAGGGACAAGGGTTGACGCCTGCGTTCATCGTCCGCTAAAGCGAGGTAAGGACTGGCCAACTATTCTTCCGTGCATTCCGATCTACAAAATGCTATCGTCCTAGCACATCCATGGCCCAGAGCAGGTTCCTTTCTTCAAATATAATCAGTGTGACTTCCGGTCAAATATGGCGGATAGGCTGTTGAGCTGTTATGACCTCTGGAGTGTTTATGCTTTTGGCTACGGGTTGCTTACGCAATTTTCTCATGTTGGACTGGTAGTACATGATTCCATCGCCCAGCTACTAAGTTAAGTGCATGGAGCAACACTGTGCGCTGTGTATGTCGTGTGAAAGGATTTTAATCTCTCCGCGGGTGTTTGTATTGTGAACTGTATGTTCATAAAAATGGCGGACGGCTGGTTGCTGAAGTAAATAGTTTTGCGCTATGCAGTAATGTGTGTGAAACTCCAGCTTTTATAGTCACTGTCGCTTCCATTGGGGATGGACTGTAATTTTCGAGGCGAACTGTTGTGTTGGCATTCCAGTAGCTGTCTATGCATGTATACCTACTTGTACACAGTGTTGATTTGTCGTGAGCTCTGCCTGCTCCACTTTTCACGAGAGACTGTTAGGAGCTTGTTTGTGATATTCACTGGCACAGGAACGGAGCATTATGGGGTGACCCTTTGCCGTGAAGTTGCAACCGCAACTAATGGCTAATTAATAATCAGTGTGCCGCCGCAAAGCTTAGTACGTCAAGGCCATCTCATGAGCATTGTAGGCTTGAGAAAACAATGGACTGGACGAAGCCTACGCGTTCATGGGTAAAAATATGATGCTTACAATAAATATTTACATTTATTGGTGCTTTTTAACAAAATAAGTATTTATATATAAGTAAAAGAGCATCAGAGGACGACACGAAATCTTAGCAGCTACGTTTATAACACTTGGCAAATACATTCTACCTTAAAGAAATAATATTAAGACTCACTTGCATTTATAATAAACTTTCAGTTTTATAATGTTACCCACTTCTGTTATCTTAGGAACAGTTAATTACCTATCTACAAGCTAACATGTAATTCTCTACATGAATATCAGTAGTCCGTGCACACTATATGTTACGCTGTTCTTGTATTTTCTTCAATTTCCAATTTATTTATCACCTCGTTTCAATCCTGCCTTCTTTTGCTTGTTTCAACTCACAAGCTATGATGACAAAGGTGAAGACAGATATACTTCCGTCAGAGTGGCAGACTTCCATTCAACAATCAAGACAAGAAAAAGAAATTAGAAAATTGTATAACATTCTTCTTCTTCTTCTTCTTCTTCTTCTTCTTCTTCTTCTTCTTCTTCTTCTTCTTCTTCTTCTTCTTCTTCTTCTTCTTCTTCTTCTTCTTCTTCTTCTTCTTCTTCTTCTTCTTCTTCTTCTTCTTCTTCTTCTTCTTCTTCTTCTTCTTCTTCTTCTTCTTCTTCTTCTTCTTCTTCTTCTTCTTCTTCTTCTTCTTCTTCTTCTTCTTCTTCTTCTTCTTCTTCTTCTTCTTCTTCTTCTTCTTCTTCTTCTTCTTCTTCTTCTTCTTCTTCTTCTTCTTC
>OY992896.1:22179198-22236698 GCA_963921405.1 Cepaea hortensis
TGAGTGCGTGGCGCGACTCTGTGAGCTGTGATATTCACGTGGAATGCTTCTACATGTCCGCTTTTGTTTGTACAGTGACCTGTATGAACGGAACAATGGCTACCGGCTTTTGTTGAATTGACTTATTTGCCATTTCGGTTCACGGGGGCATTTTTCAGGAGACTCCTGAGAGTCGGCGCTGGAGCTACGGAGTTCGTGGTTAATGCGACGCTTTCGGCGGGTCGCCCTGCGGATAGAACAGAGCCATGTGAGAAAACCCGGGTCAATGAGGTCTTTCTGGTGACTGCCTATTCTTCTTCTTCTTCTTCTTCTGCTGCTGCGTTCATCCGGAGTTGTTTTTTTTTTTCGGACGTAACTGCGTTGTGCCTGTTTACAGCAGAGCTGCGTTCTTGCGCCGTTAGGCCGACACATCCGACTTCTGTGGGCATTTGTTGACCGGGTTAACCTTCCCGGACTGCCGATTCCATCGACGATGAACTGTGGTTTTCGTGGAGGACTTTTGTGTTAGCATTCTGGCGGCGGCATAATGCACATTGTACTTGTGCGGGCTGTTGGATTGCCGAGACTCCTGTCTGTTCCACTTTTCACATTGGACAGTGGGGAGCATTTTGCGTGATATTCACTGGCACAGAAACGGAGCATAAATGGGGAGTTAGTTAGTTAGTCGAGGTTCCAACTTCACGGCAACGTTGCTCGACTAACTAACTAACTGACTGACTGACTGACTGACTGACTGACTGATTGACTGACTGACTGACTGACTGACTGACTGAATGACTGAATGACTGACTGACTGACTGACTAACTAACTGTAATGGTCTCATGGTGCATGCTTCAGAAAGTGCAAGCTGCCATGTTCTTTGTGAAGTGGACAGCATAGACGGAGACTGGACAGATCATGAATGTTCTTCCCACAGCATGAAAGTATGCGGGGTAGGTGGAATATCTGCGGTTGTTCCTCTAAGAGGGGAGCTAGTTTACAATAAAGGTGAAGTAGTGAAGGCTGTCTGGAATCGGGTGGAGAGTGCAGTTGAACAGTGCATCCGTATCTGGAAAGACTGGCTCAGTAGGGAGTGGGCAGAGGGTCTGTTCGATACTGAAAGCAAAGAGGAAAAATCAGATGGACTTTTAATCAAATTGCTACACGAATAATCATAGGAAATACAAACAGTTAGGTATTCATATCTCCTGCGAAAAGATGAGGCATACTAAACACAGACAGTGTACATATCATGCAAAGGACTCCATAATGATGAACATAGATCATAGAGTGAAAATCCCCCCACCCCACCCGCCTACCCCTCTCGCCCCCCCCCCCCCAAAAAAAAAAAAGAAAGAAGAGACAACCCAAAACATAAATAATAATAAAATAATAATAGGCATTCTAGGATACAACAAATGACTTTTCGATTATATAAATTTTCCTGAGGGACGGGAATAATCAGGATGGGAACAATAAGTAACATATGAGGAGAGATGTGGAGCATACGTGAGAATGTTCCGAGTACAGTGATGACGACTCTTAAAATCAGTATTAGATATTCAGTTGATTTCTCAACCAATATTGGCTTCACTAAAGATCCGGGTTGAACATATGCCACAGTGACACAAGCGGCAAAGATATATTAAAAATATCAAACCTAGCAATGGCAGACATGTCGTTCCATTGTGTGTGCTTGTGTATGTGTGTGTGTGTTTTTGTTAAACCTCTTTCCCTTAGGATATCCAGCAGTCATTTACTGCCAGCATAGTACCTTGCGGTGTATGGCAGAGGGGTCTTAGAGCCTGAGGAATTAAGGCCGCCTGGCTAGTGCAGTCGCCGCGAACTGTGCAGGTTAGAATTTTCTTTTTGCCCCCGACAGAAAAAAATCCCACACCTTACCGAGGGATCGAACCGGGTCTCCCGAATGGGAGTCCGGCGTTCTATCCACTCGGCCAGCCGCTCCTCTTATCCAGCTGTACTTGAATATATGTTGACGTGTGTGATCGTATGTTATTATGGATGCCGTCAATATTATCATTGTCACATTAAAAACTTGAAGGTTTCGATCGATGACAGAAAGTCGCGCCAAATGTCCACACACAGCCAGCATTTCTTTTATATGTTGTTGCTCGAGGAGGGACTATAGCGCCATCCGTCTGCAAGGCGACAGCCAGCCTTTGATGGGATAGGCGGAATGTCTGGGCAGGAGTCGGCTAGATCTTGTGATGTGGGGAAATTATTCTCTGGATCACAGGCGGGCAACACTTTTTGTTGTACGGGAAACAGGTTCCATGATGAAAGCAAAATAGACGGCGGGTTGTTTCCACTGTCTAAACAGGAGAGAGAAAAATATATTCTAGACGGTCTAGCGTCTAGACAGTTTTGTGACGTCATTTATACATAGAATAAAAACGGTTGAGAAAAACAACTTTGGGTTAGTCGACCAAAAGTTGTGAAGCGCTACGGACCGGTGCAGTATTCCTAGTTGTTTCTATAGAGAGAGACTATAGTGTCTATTGGTGATGTGTATCGGCGGACATCGATACAGTCTGTGATTTCATAGTCTCCATCTACAACAGGAATACATATATGGTATTCTATTAAACATATCTAACTTAGATTATTCTTAGGAATAGAGTGCAGTACTGTGCGGTGATAGAACATATTATAAGTGCGGTGTTAGAACGTATTATAAGAGCGTCGGCAACAGTAGCCTATCGCGTACCTTAAACTAGCTGGTGTGAGATATCATTTAACTCAGTCAGTTAAGGACAATGTAGTGGGATAATATTTAGAGAGATTGAGGATGGTTGGGGGGATTGAGGGAATGTTAAATGGTAGGATCTTCCAGTAGGGCATCTACTGGGTTTCTACCCGTTTCCGTTAGTCTTTCCTTGTCTTACCATGACTCAGACCGAAGTGATGAGCTTCTCGGCCTTATGACAGAGTTTGGTTCTCTGTTATTTTTTCTGAGTGCGGCCGGTGGCCTTCACTCACCTAATAAAGGTCAGAATTGGATTGCTCTCACCTGGTGTGTTCTCTATTCAATAGGTTCCACTCAATTGTTTCACGTTATTCTACCAAGAAGCTAGCAACAAAGTCATAGAAAGTGATGGCTAAAGTATTGAAGGCAGAGTTTACTGAGAGGCTTTTGCACTGGGCCCATAACCCAGATGGCCTGCCGGAACCTGACATCTGCTGAGCAGGACATGATGATTCTAAGTGTGTTTCTTAAGTGATAGTTTACATCACAGTAAATTCAGGACACTGAAAATAACACTTGTACCAGGAACACTAGTAGATATAACTACCTGGAACAGTAACATTATGGGTTAACATTGGGAAAATCTTACAAGAAGTCACATACGAACATTTCGGTTTTCCAAAGTGACATTAATAATATTTGTAGGATTCTCTGATCACAGAACATTTAATGAACAGAGTAGTTACACTGTGTGTGTTAGATAGATGATCAATATTGGATTGTTTCCACTATTGAAGACCGGGCATCCGGAGTGTTCACGAGCTATCTGAAGAAGTCGACACTTGGCCTGAGAGACACATCACTTGGGTGAGGTTTTCTGTCCCTGATATGGTGTTGTGGTGTGGCCAGTACGCTGATGAAGCAGACTGTGCGCCTTGGCTGTTCGGTCAGATTCTGCATACACACTTGATTATACGACAGACATTCTACTCATACACTTTGCACATACACGACACTTTTCTCTATTAAACTAAATTGTTGTTTTGTTAGAGCCAGTGTTGTTTAGTGTGTTTTGGGAAAAGAATGAGAGGGGGCTTGATACAGTAATAAAAGAGAGAGAGAGAGGGAGGGATCCAGGGACCGACGGGGTTTTGTGGACAGAAATCAAGAAGATCCTCAAGATAGTGATATGGGGTTAAAAGGATGTCGATATTGATTCCCCTCACCCCAGGGACGACATTATAAATAAAATACCACAATCATATTATTGTAACACGGATTGAATGGAGCGCATAAAAGTATAAGAGAGAAGTAGATTGTTTTCACATATCTTTACAGGACATCGCTGTCAACATCAGCATCTTTCAGCTGATTGTTGATTTCTTGGCAAGATTACGCTCAGTAGTTTGCCATTGCTTTATGAGCGACAGGCTCACATACCCCTAAGTTACCGATGCGGAGAGAACCGCTACCAATTTTCGCGCACGTCAAGTCACGTTACGAGAGTATACGGGATTACCGAGAAAGTCGTGTAACCCCTAGACCAGAGAGACCGGCAAGTAGATTTTTCAACGTCTTACATACACACAGGTATTCAAATCCTTCATACGCACTCAAGAAGTACATCAGTCGTAGGTATGGTCTATACAGTTTTATTCCAGAGAACCTGACCATTGTCACAATGCACACACAATGCGGTGAAATCATTATATACAACATGCTGCCTTACAAACACTTATAGCACTCAGCCAATTACACAAGCCCTACACACAATTACTCGCCCCAGAACACAAAACGTCCTCCCTCTAAACTGTCTGAGTCCCGTCTGACGTTTTCAAACTGGTCGGTTCGTATCGTGGTACTAGACCACGTGTCTCTCGTGACAACCCGGCTGTCTCAACAGTCACGTAGTGCATTAGTCCGCCCGTGTTGTGTTGGGTCGTTTGGTGTAGTGCCGTCTGGTCAGTTCAGGACAGCGTCCCGTGAACTTATGTCCCCTGATATTACTAGGTCTTGTTCTGGCGGTGTCCTGTCTCTGACATCTCTATGTCCCCACCGATGTCCTGTCTCTAATCTCTCTACCGTCCTGTAGATGTCCTGTCTTATGACATCCCTGTGCCCTTACCCATGTCCTGTCCATCGTTATCTCTGTGTCCTTGACTCTATTCTGTCTCTTGTCCTCTCTATGTCCTGTCCTTATTCTCCCAACACTCTGACAAGATACTAGAGGACACAATAAACCAAACAAACCATTAAAAGCTATAGTTACTAAACGGGGAATCGAACCTGTCACCTCTAAGTGATCATAGCTCTTCGCTTCAAGAACAAAGTTAGCTTCGACGCACGGCCAATTCTCCAGCCCTGGTGTCGACAGTAGTCGACATTAGGGGTGTCAAGTTGATCATACGTCGAAATTAATAAGCCCATGCAGCGAGGCGCTGTCCTCTTTTGAATGTGACAGCCTCGATTCCGGGGATGGTAACAATAGCTTTCAAGTTTTATGTTACCTGGTGTGTCTTCTGGGGGTCAGCGTGATCGTGAGGTTTAACGCGCTCGCGGAAGCTTCATGTGCGCTGACGGTCAGATAACGGGTTCTTTCCACACACTAGTTAGTTGGATTTAAACCTTGACTTCTCCTTTAGAAAACAATGACAAACAGCTGACCGCATCATTGCCCTGAAAATCAACCTGAGGTTGATTGCAACGTCCTGGAAAGAACATGCGACATTCAAGCGTGTCCTTTAATCGCTACTTCAATCTTCTACTTCTATGAGCGTTAATCAATACTCGTGAATTTGTTTATGTACGGTATTAATGCCGGTTCCGTGGCGAAGGCGTTAAAGACGCACTTCATAATTACGCATACAGCGTTTGAAAAACAGCTGCGGGCGATTTGGCAGCAGACCGCCTTGCGTTGGTTTTTATGAAATGGTATGAATGCCGGTCGTTCAGAAAGCAATAGCAAACTATTAAACGTAAACTTGCCAAGAGATCGATAACAGCCAAAGAAGGCGGGGGTTGACTGCGACGTCCTGTAAAGGATATGTAACTAGTTTTTTAACGGTCTTAGTTATATTTCTGCAGATATCATACCTTTTGATACTATTGCTCAGCTAAGGGTAACGGTGGTGAATACGCTAAAATAGAATTGTGAAGTACAATATACAAAACACTGATCAGACCAGATAGCTCTGAAACCTGGAGTAGAACGAAAGGAGACGAAGCCTTGTTACATACCAATGAGAACAACATTTTAAGACGCATCTTTGGACCCATTAGGGATACACAAAGTGGAGAGTGGAAAAGAAGAAGTAACAAAGACATTTATGATCTGTTTAAGTCCCCGCTAATCACTGGTATCATGAAGGCTAATAGACTACAATGGCTGGGGCATATAGAAAGAATGGAAGATAATAGGGAAACAAAACTCGCTTACACTCAAGAAATAAATGACCGCAGACCCCGAGGTAGACCAAGAAGACGGTGGAGAGATAATATACATACAGACTACAAGCACTTGGAATCAACGACTGGCAAGAGAAGGTCAACCAGAGAGACGAATGGAGACGGATTGTATTTGCAGCAAAGAACCTCAATGGCTCGGAACGCTGAAGAAGAAGAAGAAGAAGAAGAAGAAGAAGAAGAAGAAGAAGAAGAAGAAGAAGAATTGTGAAGTGTTAAGCCTTCCCATAAACTAAGTTATCGCAAAAGGAGATTATGTGACCATCACCATTCCTCTTAGTCTTACTTCCTAGACAGTTGTCCACAAATTATCACTACTGATTTGACCAGGCCAGTTCACCCACAGATCACGAGTGGTCGAAGAAATCAGTGAGGTGAACTACAGTTTTGACAAGCAAACACATTAAATACTCTTCCACGCCCTCTTAATAAGATACATAGCCACAGCAGATATTGGCGTTATGTTCGAACTTCACATATGCTAGGTCGCGTCACACTAAGTTAGGGTAACCGGTACAATTTCCACGCTGTCACAACAAGTTAGTTGCATGTCCTTTACAGAGCGTTGCATTCAACCCCCAGCATGTTGTGACTGTTCATGACATCTTGGCAAATTACGTTCATTAGTGTACCATAGTGCCGGCTTCCTGGCCTAGATGTTAGCGATTTTCTCCGTAATCTCGTATACTCTCGTAAGTAACGTGACGACGGTGAGAATCAGCAGTGGTTCGAATCGCGTCGGTAACTTACGGGGTATGTGAGCCGGCCGCTCAGAAAGCAATGGCAAACTACTGAGCGTAATCTTGCCAAGAGATCGACAATCAGCTGAAAGATGCTGATGTTGACAGCGATGTCCTGTAAAGGATATGCAAACATAGTGTGCCATAGCTTTTTGAACTAACACCGGCACTCATACCATTGTATGGGAAACCAACGCAAGGCGGTCTGCTTACACATAACCCACAGCTGAGTTTTGTACACGGTATCCGGGATTTAAAATTTCGTCCATGTCCTTGACCACAGAGCCGACCGAGAATAAATAGCAGCCAACAGCAGATACTGTAGCAATGGCGTTATGTTCCAGCTGCACATATTCTAGGTTAAATCACAGTAAGGTAGACTGGCCAGTCACCCATCCCCCTTTTTTTTCATCACCTCACGTCATTTTTCATTTGCAGACAAGTCTGAAAAGGATCAGGTTCTCAAGTGTTAGTGAACGGCAGAATTTGTCATAATATCAGCCAAGTTCACGTAGATGAATGAGACAATAACATTTCTGTTTTATTTAAATCTCAAGAATACATTTTGTGTCTCTCACAACTAGAACATTCTGAAAATGCTGAACATTATATTTAATGATAACATCTTCGCTTCTATCGCCTGGAACCAGCCTAAATTTACAGAATACAATGATTATAGCTTAAACCCATAAACATTGTAAAGCAAGACTCCTGGGAAACATTGCCCTAGATTTTAAGGAAAACAGTTATTAGGATTAGGAAAACCAGAAATTAATCGCCTAATAAAACAAGAAGCACTCAGAAAATGGACGGGAAAATTGAAAGAAAAGCGGTACAAGAAGAATTGTTGTCAAACTAACAAATACAAAGTATTAGTAGTTATTAATTAGAAATTAACGACTTATTGAAAGAAATGCCAGAGAAAGAAATACACTCGAAACCACCAAATCACTTATATTCAAAATTATAACCTTAGTAAAGGTTGAACAAGGCAGCTGATTTCTTATAAGTCACCGTAAATTCAGCCTATAACTATCTTTTATGCAACCACGTTAACTCAAGCAACATTTTTTATCTTCGCCGACGTTAAAACCCTAATTAGCTGGGTTTTTGCCGCCGCCATAACTGCATCAATACCTTTCGTTTGATATCATCTCGGCCCAGCCTAAAATAAGTTTAAGGAAATGTCATGGAAAGTTAAGGCGGCAGATGTTCTATTGAACACATCACTGGGTGAATGCCGATTGGTCTGTTATAATATAGGGATAGAACCTTCAAGGCGTCTCAAGTTGTGTATATGGGCCCTTCTCATAAACAGTCCATGTGTTGCATACTTATGTCTTTAAACTAGTAACCATTTCTGTTTGCATCACCGTGTTGTACAATATGTATTAAGAGCACAGTGTAGTTGTAAGGAAAGTAAGAGGAAAGGCCCTGTTTTACACCTTAACGCAGCCTTGGATAAACAAGTAAAGTAAACGACCCTTTGAAATCTAGCAAATGAAAATAGTAAATTAAAAAAATTAGTTGCATATCCTTTACAGAACCTCGCAGTCAACCAGCATATTGTGGATGTTTGTGATTTCTTGGCAACTTTACGTTCAGTAGTTTGCCATTGCTTTCTAAACGGCCGGCTATATCATTTTATGAATGCCAGAGCAAGGCAGTCTACGTTCAAACTGTTTCGAGCGCGGTATCTGACATAGCAAATTACACTTCACGCAGGTCGAAGTAAAGGACCCCTTGAAACTTACCGACGCCAGCGTTAGGCATCAGGTGCTATACCCATTCGTTACAGACCAGTCAGTATCACGCTGGCTTAGATGTAAAGTACTTGTTCTGAAACTCATAGACGAATTTCACATGGTCAGATACACAATAGCGGCATAAGAGACTCAAAAATGTGACCAGCAGAAACAAGCTGAGAACCGCTGCACTAATCTACCACAGCACCATCACACAATGAGCTGGGTAGTAACAATCCGCTGAGACAGCTCAAGTTAAATAAAATCATAAAATCACACAATTTTAACCAGCACTCCTTTTATCAAAGATGCAGTAACGAGAAAACCAAACTAATATTTGACTGTCATCCCACGAACTCGGTAATCTCCCTTACAGCTACATCACAGAGCTGGCTCCCAGCAAACAGGATTTTTCCCGATACTTTCTCTTGGGCGAATGTCAACAAGTCGGCCTTTTACTCACGCTTGTAGTAAATTAGCAGCCATGCGCGCTAGGCTGTGAACATGTCTCTGCCACGGACACGGCTTACTTAGCTGTAAATCAAAGAAAACGGCCCCGCTGTGAATCTGTTAATTAACATCTATCTGGTGTTCTCCACGAAGATGTTTGAGCAAAAAGTGATGTTTTTCTTCGTTTGAAGTGTATATCATCGTGTCCGGCATGTGTATAGCTCCCGGCTGTTGTGAATCTAGAAATACATTTTATCTTTAAAGAAATAGCATGTGCGCATTGTAATAGTTATTTCTATTAATAGCAACTGGAGATTTTTATTTAAATTTACATGGCCTCCCGTGTAGAGCTAGCGTTCCCTGAGTACCAGAAAATAATAGAGGAAATAAACGGAGCCAGGGTGATATTGATCACATTACTCATCGATTGCTATACAAATATGAGGGGAGGAGGGAGGGGAAATCCCTATTTGTCTCTAGGAGAGGGTTAGTGCCTTTTCTTTTCTTTTACTTTACAAAAAAAAATACATGTAATGTATGCTTACATGTCTTTACACTATTAATCCTTTCTGGTAGCATCATCATTTGATACAAAATGTATAAAGAGCACAACGTAGGTTTAAAGTAAGTAAGAGTAATGGGCCTATTTAGATAACTTAAGGCACCATCTATCATACGGCAAGTAAAAAGTCAATTAAAGGACACTTTTAAAGGCCGTATGACACAACAGGCATAAAATGATGACCTACACAAACTTCGACTAATGACGGTGTAAGTAAGTTGGAGTGAAACGTTACCTTCTGAAGGGCACGCAACCAGTGGCGTCACTGGGGTTGGTGTCACCCAGTGCGGTAAACTCTTGGTGTCACCCCTCTAGACTTTCACCATGGTCTTCTTCCGAGTGTTCCTGTACCATATATAATCGCATATAGGCCTGGTAATGTTTGTAAAATAAGTCAAAAAGTTAATAAGGACATAAGAAAGAAAACAAATTGAACAATATAACTTCAATACCTCAGGTAAAACATAAATAAAGAACTTCGACAAACTCGGACAAAGTTAAATTTTTGTTATTTAACATTAAAATTTCTAAAAGTAACAATGAACGGTTATGAAACCCGACTAGACAGAGCTATGTCTGCTTTGTCAAATTTGCAATTTTTTTATTTTGGTGTCACCCCTTGATGGTGTCACCCGGTGCGGCCCGCACCCCCCGCACCCCCCTAGTGACGCCCCTGCACGCAACATTTATAAATATTTTTATAGACTAATCAGCACTCTATAGGTGATAAAGGTGTGTATCACGCAAACTTAGCTATAAAGTATCTTTTCTAGAACTTATAGCGAATTTTAGATGGAGGAAGATACCAAAGCGGTAAATTAAACTCACTAGGGAGACCAGAACAAAGAAGCTGAGAACCGCTGCACTAGTCTACCACAGCTCCACGAGACAGTGAGCATGGTAGTAACAATCAGCTGAGACAAGTTAAATAAAATCATAAAATCACACCATTTTCCCAGCACTCCTTTATTCAAGGATGCAGTAACAAGAAAACCAAACTAATATTTGACTGTCATCCCACGAACTCAGTAATCTCCCTTACAGCTACATCACAGAGCTGGCTCTCGGCAAATAGGATTTTCCCGATACTTTCTCTTGGGCGAATGTCAACAAGTCGTCCTTTTTACTCACGCTTGTAGTAAATTAGCAGCCATGCGCGCTAGGCTGTGAACATGTCCCTGCCACGGACACGGCTTACTTAGCTGTAAATCAAAGAAAACGCCTCGCTCTGAATCTGTTAATTAATTACTTTTTCTCGCATTCTCCACAAAGATTTTGGGGCAAAAAAATATGATGCTTTTCTTGGTTTGAAATGTATATCATCGTGTGCGACATGCAGATAGCTCTAGGCTGGTGTGGATTTACAAATACATCTTATCTTTATAGGAATAACGTGTCCATATAAAACCAGGCAATTTTTATTACCAGCAATCGGGGAATATTATTTATATTCACTTGGGTTCCCAGATTGATCAAACCTGAAGTGAGTATCAGAGAATGATTGGAGAAGTAAACGGAGCAAGTGATATTGATCACAATACGCATATATTCCTGCAGATGTACAACATTATGCAGCTAGAAATACCAATGCTTACAAATGAGAGTATTTGGGCCTTCATTAACACACACACACACACACACACACACACACACACACACACACACACACACACACACACACACACACACACACACACACACACACACACACACACATACTTAGATACTTTAAGGTGCATTTGGCATATTTAAGTAAACAAGTCAATGATAGGACATTTCTTCACGCTCTAAGGCGCATAAGGGATATCGTAAGTAAACAATTCGACTGAAACACAAGTCTTCGCGCTCTAAGGCGCATATGGGATATGGTAAGTAAACAAGTCAATTTAAGGTCACATTTTCACGTGACACTCCCCCCGATGGTTTTTCCACCTTGTCGTGGTGGGGGAGCTTGAGATTCTCAATGATCCTGAGAGCTATGCCGGCGGTAGCGTAGCTACCAGCAGGGCCTCCCAAGCCGGACAGGTCACAGGGTAGAGAACAGACAAAGAGAAACACCCTGGTCCACCAGGTTGGGGGTTGAAGCGTGGAGTTAACATCCCCACCTTTGTAAAAACCATTTGTTACGAAACAAATACATGAGCCTCGATATCGGACTGACTTATTTGGACATCGACCTTGGAACGTTAAAGGACTTTTGAGATTTGGAACATGGAATGTACGGACACTATATCGAGCTGGAGCGGCCGAAGAATTAACCCGGGAGCTGGTTGAGTATAAAATGGATATAACAGCAATTCAAGAAATAAGCTGGCCAGGAGAGGGTACTTTAGAGCAAAATGGAATGATTATAATATATGGAGGAAACACCCAAAATAAACATGAATTAGGAACAGGATTTGTCATCAAAAAAGAGTTATGGGGGAACGTTCTAAACTGTAAAGCTGTTAATGATAGGATTAGTAAATTACGAATAAAAGGTAAATGGAAAAATATAACGATGATTAATGTACATGCACCTACTGAAGAGAAAGAAGATTATATTAAAGAAGACTTTTATAATGATCTGGAAGATGTCATAGAAGAAACCCCCAAACAGGACATCCTGATTGTGCTGGGAGAATTCAACGCAAAAATAGGTAGAGAGCAAACTCATAAAAAAGTTGCCGGTATGGAAAGCCTACATACAACTTCAAATGATAATAGATGGAGAGTCATCAACCTAGCAGAAGCCAAAGAACTGCTGATCAGCAGTACCAGACTGCAAAGAAAGGATATACATAAACAAACTGGAAATCATGTGACAAGAGAACCTATAATCAAATAGATCACATTTTAGTTAACAACAAACATGCATCAAACATGCAACAAGTTAGAAGCTATAGAGGAGCTGAGTGCCACAGCGACCACTTCCTCGTTGGGGCAAAATTTAAAATGAAACTTAAGAGAACTTTCTATGCTAAACTACAAAGGTTACACCCAACATATGACAGAGAAAAACTGCAAGAAATTACAGTCAAAGAGAAATTTACAGATGAAATAAAATGTAAACTTGAAATTCTACAAAACCCGTTGGAGGAAAGCGTTGACCAAACTTGGTTGAACATCAAGAATACAATTCAATCTACCGCAGAAGAATGTCTCGGTGTGTTAACGACAAATAGAAAGAACAGATGGTTCAATCCAAACTGTGAAGAAGCAGTCATTAGGAAAAAGAATGCCAGACAGCTATGGCTAAATGACATCAACAACATCCAAAAGGAAGAACAATATAGAAATGAATATAAAGAGGCTAACAAAATAGTTCGACAGCAGAAGCGAGAATATATAAGTAATATAATCAAAGACATGGAAACTAATCACCAGAAAAACGAATCCAGAAAGTTTTTTAAAGAACTGAAGTCAATAAAACGAGGGCACCAACACAACACATTTGGTTTAAAAGACAAAAATGGGAATATGATAAATACCAATGAGGAAATGTGCAAAACATGGAAAGAATATTTTATTGAATTACTAAATTGTGAAGCTCCAAGTAACACTTTCCCACAGGAAGAGGTTCTAACGTGTGAACCACAAATTGAAGAACCTGCAATTAAAGAAATCCTATATGTAATCACAAGACTTAAAAACGATAAGGCAACTGGGGCTGATGGAATTGCTGCTGAATTTATAAAGGCGGGTGGCCATGCATTACATCTAAAGATATATGAACTAATAATAAAAATCTGGAGGACTGAAGATTTACCCTATGACTGGAAAGAGTCATTATTGATACCTATCTTTAAGAAAGGAGACAAGTTCCAATGTGAAAATTATAGAGGAATATCACTACTGTCCATAAGCTATAAGATACTATCCGCAGTATTATTAAATAGACTAAAACCATATTCAGAAGACATATTAGGTGACTACCAGGCGGGTTTTAGACAAAACAGATCAACAATAGATCAGATATTTATCTTACGACAAATAGCCGAGAAACATTGGGAATATAAAAGAGATCTCCATAACATTTTTGCGGATTTTAAAAAGGCTTATGATAGTGTCCATAGGAATAGTCTATGGAATGCTATGCGGGAATTTGGAATACCAAGGAAGTTAATCAACATGACCAGACTATGCATGGAAGATACTTATAATATAGTAACATATAAAGGCAGGAAATCAGATCCTTTCCAAATAACATCTGGCTTGAAACAGGGTGATGCACTATGCCGCTACTCTTCAATCTGGCTCTAGAGAAAGTTGTAAGGAGGGTAAAGGAGGAATGTGATATTGGAGGAACATCCAAGCTGCTTGGTTATGCAGATGATATAGATATTATAGGGCAAAGTGAACAAAAGACATTGGAAATATTGACTCACTTAAAGGGAAAAGCCCAACAGATGGAGCTGGTTATCAACCAAGATAAGACAGAATATGTGGTAATTTCAAGAGAAGGAATGGCTAAAAACTCTGGCCATATACAAATAGATAATATGACCATTAAAAGAACGGAAACATACAAATACCTGGGTACAATCTTCAACTGCTCCAACATCATAAGGGAAGAAAGACAAACTAGAATCAATTCTGGAAATAAGATATACTATGCACTACAACATCTACTAAAATCAAAGGCGCTATCTCGTAACACCAAGATCACAATATACAAAACACTGATCAGACCAGTTGTGCTGTATGGTTCTGAAACCTGGAGTACAACGAATGGAGACGAAGCCTTGCTACACACCTTTGTGAACAATGTTTTAAGACGCATCTTTGGACCCATTAGGGATACACAAAGTGGAGAGTGGAAAAGAAGAAGTAACAAAGACATTTATGATCTGTTTAAGTCCCCGCTAATCACTGGTATCATGAAGGCTAAAATGGCTGGGGCATATAGAAAGAATGGAAGATAATAGGGAAACAAAACTCGCTTACACTCAGGAAATAAATGACCGTAGACCCCGAGGTAGACCAAGAAGACGGTGGAGAGATAATATATATACAGACCTACAAGCACTTGGAATCAACGACTGGCAAGAGAAGGTCAACCAGAAAGACGAATGGAGACGGATTGTATCTGCAGCAAAGAACCTCAATGGCTCGGAACGCTGAAGAAGAAGAAGAAGAAGAAGAAGAAGAAGAAGAAGAAGAAGATGAAGAAGGTTATTGACAAGAAATGTTCAATCTCAATTGAATGTTATCTGTGACAAGATGGGAAATACCTTAACAGAATCTAGGCAAATTCTAGAAAGATGGCACAGGAGTACTGCAGTGGAATGTATGATATGAGTGACAGTGAGGATATGAATGAGATACATGAGCCAATGACAGCAGAGACAGAACCTGAACCCTCATTAGATGAACCTGCTTGGGCTATAAAGAACCTGAAGAATGGTAAATCACCTGGATGTGATGAGATACCAGCTGAACTAATTAAAGCGGGAGGAGAAGAAAGCATACACATATATCATGCATTATGTAAAAAGATTTGGAAATATGGTATATGGCCAAAATATTGGAAGAGAAATATCTTCATTCCAATACCAAAAAAAGGCAACCTGAAATTATGCACCAACTATAGAACTGTTGCCCTTATCAGTCATGCAAGTAAAATTCTACTAAAAGTCATAATGGGAAGACTTCGTAAGAAAATGGAAGAAGAGATTAACGTAGTTCAAGCTGGATTTAGACAAGGAAGAGGAACAAGAGATCACATATTCAACATGCGATTAATAATAGAGAACTGCAGAGAATTTAATGTAAACCTATTCTCATGTTTTGTGGATTATTCAAAGGCATTTGACTGTGTACAACATCAGAAACCTTGGGAAATCGTGAGGAATAGGGGCTTTCCATCACATGTAGTACAACACATAATAATGCTCTATCTAGACCACAAGCAGCAGTTAGAATAGATGGCGAGACATCAGATTGGTTTGACATCAAACAAGGAGTCCGTCAGGGCTGCGTGCTGTCACCCTATTTGTTTAACCTGTACGCCGAAAATATAATGAGAAATGTAAGAGATGGTATAAACAGGGAGCTATATGATGCCCTAAATATAAGCGGTCATGACATACCAGAGATTCGATATACTGATGATACAGTATTACTATCCACAACACAGAATGGCATAGAAAACCTAATAGCCTCAACCCAATTGAATAGTGAAAATCACAACGTATATCTTAACATAGCAAAAACAAAGATAATGCATACAGACAAAACTACTATGGAGAAAGAAATATACGTTAATGGGGAAAAATTGGAGGTGGTGGAAAATTGTGAATATCTTGGGTCACTGATTACCAACAATGGTGACACAATGACAGAAATTAAACGGCGACTATCAATTGCTCTTTAAGGACTAAAACAGCTGAATAAATTATGGACTGGGACAGACAGAACTACAAACATTAGATATTTAAGAGCATACATCTTTCCCATTGCAACATACGCCTGTGAGACATGGACACTTACTAAACAAGCTGAACAGCGCATAAATGCCTTTGAATATAAATGTTATAGACGAGTTCTAAGCATATCTTGGGTAAAGAAAAGAACAAATGCATCTATACTTAAAGAATTGAACATTGAAGAAGGTTGGCTATTAAAGACGATAAAACAAAGAAAATTGAAATATTTTGGTCACTTGAAACGTTTGGAGAGAACAATATTGGAAGGATATATGTCTGGGAAGAGAGGAAGAGGAAGGCCAAAGAGAAGATGGGTGCAGGATGTGGCGGATGATCTCCAGATGGGTGTATCAGACGCGAGACATCTTGCTTGTGATCGAGAGGTTGTCTGGAAGGTTGTTATTGCAGCGATGTTCTGCAAAGGACATGCTACTGAATGAATGAAGGCGCATTTGGCATGAGATGCTCATCATCATCATTTATCATGCCGATTAGCGTCGGAGGTTATGTTTCGCCATCTCACGCGATCACCAGAGTCGTGGATCAGCTCTGTGTTCTTGTTTCGACCATAGCATGTATCCAAGCCATCTGTGGTATACGGTTTCACAAGCCTTAACATTGCTGTAAACATTTCTGGAGAACAAAATCCCAATTCACCGCAACGGGGGGATTGGTTCCCGCTGCGATGAATCCTACTTTTTACATCGACTCACTGTGACGTCACAACCGGAGGGAACTAAAATAAAAACATATGCAAGGCGGAAAAACGATCTATTTGTTTTACCGAAAGCCAGCATGAGACATGAAGATCTGAAATAGCGGAAGGAGTGAGAGTTTCGAAATCAAATTCATGAAGAAAGAAAATCCTCAGCGTACGCCATTGCTTTTGAGAAACTGCATCTCAATCAGATCATGAAAATTCGTGTCGACATGTTGAAGTCATTCTGATAAATGAGGTAGTGGTCATACTCCGATAGATCCAGACCTGACTTTCTGGAAGTAGTAGTAGCAGCTTGACTGACAGCAGTAGCCACTTAACTGAGTGAGGCAGCTGAGATAGTGAGGCCAAATACTATTGCACAGCAGCTTCCTGCAAATTTGCTCCACCAACCAAGGACATGCATCAATTCGAAGTCTAGGTAAATGAGAAAAGCAGTGAGCCATAATAAATTTATCCGGGAAAAAAAAAACAAAGTCTACCCTGACTGAATGCTACAGAGACCCAAGAACTGGGTGGGAGACCAACCAGGGTGTACCCAGTTGCTTCCACAGATTAATAGGCCAACAGAAGAGGCCCAATAATTATAATTAAGAACAGATCCAGCACTGAGGGCAATGTATGATCTAGTGGCACAGCCAGGAGATAGATAATTAGATAGAGATAATCTGTAAATGATCTTGTAATTGTACTGCATTGATTGTTGAATTGTATGACACTTTTACAATCAATTGCACCATATATATATTAAATGTAATTAAATTAATATATATTATTAAATGATGAAAATTAAGGGTCATTATCTCGTTTGAGAGTTCTCTTATCAGAGTAAAATTGTTTTAACACCCTAGATTAATTAATTAGTTGGTAGAGGAGAGGCAAGGAACCACCAGTAGAGGATTTGTGGATACAAGTACAAAATTTCCATTGTTTTCATGGAGGTATTGCCTGGTTCTCTGAAACTCTATTTAATGGTCTCAAGATATTGAGCCAGTAACAGCTAAATTAATTATAACGGGCACGCTCACATTCAGAAAGAGGAACTTAGTATCCTTTATCTCTTTGGGGTTGAGCCATCAATCTCTACACATCCGACACCATCCATGTATTTATTTATCTGCTTTCCCCTTGTTCTTTCACCCCCTCCCCCAATCTCGCCTTTTGTCTCCAAGTTCTCCAATTTATCTCTCATAACGTGTCTAAAATATGTGACTGTCTACGTCTAATGTCTCTAATTAGTTTATAATTTTCATTTGTTTCTTGTATGGCTTGGACATTGGTGTTTCTATCCACGGTATTCTTTGCTAGACCCATATACACTTCCTGTGTGCTAATGGCGGTGTCGTGATTCGGACTTAAACGTTGTCTTCTCTTTCAGAAATCTATGGCTAACAATTGAACTTAACATTGTCTAGAAGACGAACGTGGGTTTGATTGCACATTCTTACAAAGAGCATGCAACATTCATAAATATCTTATTGACTAATCAGCATTTGGTGGGTAATGTGGGTCAGTATCACGCTAATTTAGTTGTAAAGTATCTTTTCTAACACCCAATGCGAATTTGAGATGTTGGAAGAAACCAATGTGTTAAATGGTACTCACAAGAGAAAACAGAACAAACAAGCTGAGAACCGCTGCACTAATCTACCACAGCACCACCATACAATGAGCTGGGTAGTAACAATCCGCTGAGACAGCTCAAGTTAAATAAAATCATAAAATCACACCATTTTAGCCAGTACTCCGTTTATCAAAGATGCAGTAACGAGAAAACCAAACTAATATTTGACTGTCATCCTACGTACTCAGTAATCTCCCTTATAGCTACATCACAGAGCTGGCTCTCGGCAAATAGAATTTTCCCGATACTTTCTCTTGGGCGAATGTCAACAAGTCGGTCTTTTACGCTTGTAGTAGATTAGCAGCCATGCGCGCTAGGCTGTGAATATGTCCCTGCCACGGACAAGGCTTACTTAGCTATAAATCAAAGAAAATGCCTCGCTCTGAATCTGTTAATTAACTACGTTTTTGGCATTCTCCACAAAGATTTTGGAGCAAAAAATTATGCGTCTCTTCGTTTGAAATGTATATCGTCATGTGGCGACATGCAAATAGTTCCAGGCTGTTGTGGATCTAGAAATAAATTTTATCTCCATAGGAATAATGTGTGTACATCGTAATAGGTATTTTTCTTAATACTTGCAATCGGGAATTTTTGTTTTAAATCAGATGGCCTTCAATGAAGACGCAGCAGACAAAGAGTATTAAAAAAATGATCGGCGAAGCAAACGGAGCCTGTGTGATAACATTACGCATAGATTACTGACTGGTGTATACAAATATACCGATAGGATCCCAAGTGCGTCTGAAAGAGAGTATTAGTACCTTTTCAAATTAAAAAAAAACAAAACACATATATTGTATATTTACATGTCTTTACACGATTAATCCTGTATGTTAGCATCATCATTTGGTACAAAATATATTAAGAGCACAAGGTAGGTTTCAAGTAACTCAGAGTAAAAGGACAATTTAAATACCCTAAGAGGCCTTTGGTATACTGTAAGTAAACAAGTAAATTAAAGGACACTGTTACAGGCCTTATGGCACACTAGATGCATTAGTTTCTCGCATGTCTGTGAGGTAGTTGTCTCTTGCCTGTCTGTGTGAGATATTTGTTTCTTGTATGTATGTCTGTGTGAGATATTTGTTTCTTGCGTGTATGTCTGTGTGAGATATTTGTTTCTTGCATGTATGTCTGTGTGAGATATTTGTTTCTTGCATGTATGTCTGTGTGAGGTATTTGTTTCTTGCATGTATGTCTGTGTGAGATATTTGTTTCTTGCATATCTGTATGAGGATGATGATTCATACATATCTGTCTGAAGTAGTTTTTTTTTTTTTTTTTTTTTTGGGGGGGGGGGGGGCATGTCTGTGTGAGGAAGGTGTTTCTTGCTGTCTGTGTCAGATAGTTGTCTCTTGAATGTTTGTGTGAGATAGTTATATCTTGCATATCTGTGTGAGGTAGTTGTTTCTTGCACGCATGTGTGAAATAGTTGTTTCGTGCATGTCTGCGTGAAATAGCTATCCTTGCATTTCTACATAAGGTAGCTGTTTCTTGCATGTCTGCGTGAAGTAGCTATTCTTGCATTTCTACATAAGGTAGCTGTTTCTTGCATGTCTGCGTGAAGTAGCTATTCTTGCATTTCTACATAAGGTAGCTGTTTCTTGCATGTCTGCGTGAAGTAGCTATTCTTGCATTTCTACATAAGGTAGCTGTTTCTTGCATGTCTGCGTGAAGTAGCTATTCTTGCATTTCTACATAAGGTAGCTGTTTCTTGCATGTCTGCGTGAAGTAGCTATTCTTGCATTTCTACATAAGGTAGCTGTTTCGTGCATGTCTGTGTAATATAGTTGTTTCCTGCATGTCCGCGTGATCTAGTTGCACCAGTGTGACAACGCCGGCCTGGTTCTCGGTGGTTGCCGATATATTTTAATTGGGGTTCGTGATTACCTTCTGTCTACCCTTTTACTAGATCGTCCACAGGACGGTTCACGGATGACACTACCCATATGAAGACTGTTGCTACATGAAGACACTTAACTGTCTATAAGAGAACACTCTTATAAAAGGCGAATCTAGAATCTTTATTGGAGATTCCGACTCTGACCAATAGACAGACAACCGACGGACCAACAGACATGAACAATTAGCTGGGTGAGTGTAGTCGGCTGGACATGCTCATCATCCCACTCGACAGAGGTCAATGTCTTTAGTGTCTGTATGTAAACAAGGTGATAGAGTACTTTCACCTGCACCCGTATGATGCCTTCTGTAGCCTTGGGACTTGAGCCACGTAAGTTTCAAAAGTCACTTGACACTTGGCTTCAGCACCATATAGCTTCACCGCAAACAGTCACTCGCCCATAGCCACCAGAAAAGGGTGCCACCTCACACAGCAAAGGCCCACAGCACACCGCACAGGTCTAAATCACATAGCACAGGTCCACAGCACAAAGCAACAGCACAGGAATTCCTGTAAGCAAGAACAGGCCAGGTGTACATATCCAGCACACCCTTGAATAATACATACTCCACCAAAAGTCTACGCTGACTCAATCGATCTCTTGTGCTCAGGCCCTTGAGCTCAGACCGCATTGTATGTCTGAATTCCCAGACATATCTCACCGACAGGTTAGGTTACAACTCCTAGTAATCCTAACTTAAGTCCAGTAGCTTTTCAGCAACGCGTGTCATCCCTAGTAAATAGTAGATAGGATGACACATTCCCTACCATCTCATACTTAGTAGATAGTAGATATAGGGACAGGGTCCCTTCCTGAGGATGATAAAGTTCCATACCTCCTATGAAGATCATCAAGTGTTATGGCCTGGATCATATTTCTTAATCACAATTTGTCTCATCAGAAAAGTAGATAAGCATATAAGGATATCTCAGGTAAGTACTCTATGACACCTCCAAGGTTACTGGAATATGCTCAGACTGCAATGGTAACTAACCTGAAATACTGATTTAAAGACTTAGACAAACAACAGAAGAGTTTGGAGTTCTTGTGTTTGTCGCTTTTCACCTTTCTTCCTCGGATACTTGGATTTCTGTTGTGTGTGGGTGTATGTATATATATATAGACACTCATCACATGAATACATTCCTTAGGCTGCCTAGGAACTGTGTCGAATCATCACCCCAAACAATCTGGTTCCGATGACATTATAGAGACAATAGAAATATATTCAAACAGATCATTCCTTTCTCAGCAGAGTCAGACAACACTGATGAAATATATCCGGGTTACATGAGTGGGTGTCTCCCCACCGCTATACTGACCAAAGGTTGAATCCCTAGTAGGTGTGAAAATATCTTTCCCCTTCTGACTAAGCCCAGTTAAATAACAACAGGCCTGGGTGGCGATAATCACTTCACGGCCTATAGCCTCCTACATATTTGGGTTTCACCGTAACGAGAAACGCATGTGGTTCTCGCTCGTCACATGAGGCTGACAGACAAGTACTTGTTTCCAACTCGCCACCAGATGATGATTGAAACGTCTTAATGTCGACCTCCTCCATTAAGGGAATCAAATTAAAGCTCTGTTCAAGAGAACGTTATCTGTCCGAACAATAATTCCCTAATATACCCCATTATTGAGATAGGGCATTAAATGTATTGTTAATTTGCTTCCACCAGACTGATCCACTAAGCTGGCTTGCACAATACATTCCGCCTTGTCTGCTGAACACTGGTCTTCTCTTAATCTAGGTCATAATACACACACACAGGCTTGCTACACCGCTAGCATGCCTGGTCGAGACTAAACTTTCAACTGATGTCCGCTGACCCGAGGTCAACGTGTACATCTCGGTCAGAACACAGGCTACACGGCGCAACTGGCCGGCCTGGTCAAGAATTGACCCACAACTGAAATACAAACTTTAGTTAAAAGCGATGCCAAGTATAAAAGTGTGTTACCTTTAAAACTTAGGAACAACTATACAACAGACAGCGACCCGGTAGGTTCATCAAGCCCTGGGCTGTAGGTCCCCTCTGGAGCCCCAAAAGGTACAACATGATAAAGCTGGTCAAAGACCCGGCCTCACGTCTCAAGGACAACATTGCCACCACTGTAGATCAATCTTTGATTCCATAAGAGTTGCATAGATTACAGCTGGCGGACACGGCCGTGAAAGGATAGCTTCACCAGCAACAACCTCCGCTGTAGAACATTCTCCCAGATGCCTAACATAAGCTGGCTATAGGAGCAGCCTCCCTTCTTGATGACTGACTACCGAATAACCTTTTCGTGTCAGGTCCGGAAGAACACACTCACGGAACCTGCCGAAGATCTCCGAGCATTACCTCACGAAAGTGATGGCAACTCATCATTCCCAGAGTTTTATCAGAATGTGCGATTTGCAACAGCAACTATCTACGCACACTCAAAGAGTTGAGTTATGATTCTCGGGACACGTGAAGTTCATGACAATCCCGATACATAACATCTCAAGGACCCAGAAGACGGTCCTAACTCATTGTAACTCGGAAATCCCCCACCACCTGCCTTAAAATGTAACCTAGCCACCGAGACGGGGTGGGACAGATTGGGTACTGTGTTGTCCCGTCTGAGACCCACTTGCGTTTCGCTACATAAGGTAGATGTTTCTTGCATGTCTGCGTGATCTAGTTGCACCAGTCTCAGAAGAAATTGCACCCAAGAACCGAACGAAGTGTCCTAGAAATTGAACCTACAAACCCAGAGCGCGAGGCAGGCGGCGCTTCCGCTTCGTCACAGAGATGCCACTTCTGGACACACATTTCATTATAACAGTTATTGCCAGGAATATGTCAACGATATGTTAACTGATACGTGTAGTGACATTCTTTCCTTTATCTAAACTAATCATTATCATCAAGTGCTGTGCCGACTGGCGTGGGGGATCATGCTTCTCCACATCTTGCGATCTCCATCGGCATGTATCATTTCGTGTGTTGACTCCCTCCCGTGCACACAGGTTTATCAAGAATTTGTGTCTCGCTGTCTTCCTCTACCTCTCGTTCAATACATCTGTCCAGCTGTCTCAGCATGTTCCATATTTTGTCTTCTCATAATGTGGCCCCAAATAGTTAATACTGCATTTTTCTGATGTTTGCGATATACGTCTTTGTGACTTAGTGTCAACAACTCAAATTGCATCCAGGCACTCTTGCCACTTCATTCACACCTCAACGAAACTTCATGTGTGAATGGACATTATCTACTTTATTTCAGGCGAACCTGCTATATTTACATACACAAGATCAGGCAGTAATTTCCTGCTGAAATATACATGTCGCCTTTCCTCACAACAACCCGTACATACTCAAATACAATCTCACATTCGCGATCTATAACATGCGCCCTCGTAAACTACACATTGACATTCGGAAACAATCACACGTCCTGTCTGGAAGACTGTCGAACCCCGTCTGAGTAACCTCACTCCAGTCGCTGCCCATGTCGTTCTAAACTCCGTGCGATCAGCAAAACCTCGTGCTGTCCCACCCGTCACGTAGTACAATAGTTCTGTCCGTGTCAACACTGGGTTGTCCTACTGCTAACTCTGTTTACGGGTGTTGTCCCGTGAACTAGCTTCCCCCGTCCTATCCCCGGGGTTGGCTGTGCAAGGAATTTTCAGCGTTTGGTATAAAACCACATTTCCACAACCTCCGGGAATATTTTAGCTTGTTTACTAACTGTCCAGGTTTTACAGCCATGTGTTAAAACTGCTTCAGTGCGACATGCAAGAGTTATTCTTCCACCTTTCAATGACAAGGACTTGTGCATAACATCTTCTTCATTTGACAGAACAGAGATTTTACTTGTCCTGTTCTGTTCCTCGTCTCCGTAATGCATCTTCCATCTGAAGTTACCAGTGTCGGATGACATCTGAATGTCTACAAATACCTTTAATTGTACATTTCTTCGCGATCTCTTTCTTTGATTTCACAATAACTTTTGTCTTCCTATTATTGAAGTTAAATTAACACTTAGCTAAAATAATAACAGGACAATACTTTTATTATTGTATTGAAAAAGTCAGTTGTGTTAGCATTAACTAAACCGGTACTTCTAAGATAGGTAAAATTAGTGACACTATTAATAATGAATGCATTTTAAGACATATATTATTAATGCACATATGCTTGCGATCCCTACACATAGTTCTAACACCCCAAGTGCCCATTTTGAATGATGTTAATCTTTGAACTCAGTCGCTTCCTGAGGGTCTGGAGTCTCCTGGTGCACATGACTACCCTTACCGGGCAAGATTGCTCCCCTAGAGCACCCATTTACGCCGTTTCTCTGATAGACTATTACACGAAACATAACTATCTTGGCATCTGTCAAGAAGGTAGTTTGCCAATGTTTTCCGTCTTAGCAGTGACAAGACTGGTCGATGACCGTAGCCATTGTCTGTGTGTGTGTTTGTGTGTCTGCGCCCGTCTGTCTGCGTGTGTATGCGTGTGTGTGTGTAAACTAAGTAGATCGAAAGGCCAATTTTCACGCAACATAGCATACTGGGTGTGTACTTTTTATAGATAGATGTATATATGTTTAAACCAATAGACACTTATTTTGTGATATAGTCAGTATCCCAACGACCGCCTTTGCTTTCCAGAAAATCTCCAGTTAGCCATACAAACTTCTTTTAGTAGTAATGGCCTGAATTTTGCAAGGGGATTAGCTTTACCTATTGCTAATGTCTCCCACCATTAGACTAACCCACTCCGAATGCAGAGGTACTTGTAATTTCCATCCCCAAGTCAAAGAAAGTCAAAATTTTAGTTCAGTTGGTCTGTATAGGGGTTGGACGAGCAATTTTATCCATTCGGCCGTGCTGTCCTCATTGAATATTACCTACCACATCTTGAGTCCCTCTACACCGCGGTCTTTCTCTTCTCTACCTCCCCATTACCCACCCCTCGTTATATTTTATATGTGTTCCTAGCTTTTACACGTTCCAAATATTTAAGTTTACACGAGTTTTTTAAAACCTTCATAGCGAATTTTCTTCAATAATGAGTGCTTGCTGGAGAGATCTGTGTGATCCCCTTTCCATTCAATGGATTCCTTTACTCCAATGCAGCTTTTATTACTCCTACTGTTCAAAGGCGGATATGTACTTTTGAGCTGTTTTGTTAAGCATCCAGGATTTTCACCCATCTGTTGCAAAAGGGCATTAGCATTCCCTCCTCCTCCTCCTCCTCCTCTGGTAGACTCATTCCCTCATTTCGTCTATGAAACAACACGCCTAGTTCTAGAGGTAGGACTGGTATAGAAATAGGAGTGGTATAGCGGGAGGAGTGGTATAGAGTTAGAAGTGGCATAGAGGTAGGAGTGGTATATTGGTAGTAGTGGTAAAGAGGTAGGAGTGGTATGGAGCTAGGAGTGATATAAAGGTAGGAGTAGTATAAAGGTAGGGGTGGTATAGAGGTAGGAGTGGTATAGAGGTATTAGTGGTATAGAGGTAGGAGTAGTATAGAGGTAGGAGTGATATAGAGGTAGGAGTGATATAGAGGTAGGAGTAGTATAGAGGTAGGAGTAGTATAGAGGTAGGAGTAGTATAGAGGTAGGAGTAGTATAGAGGTAGGAGTAGTATAGAGGTAGGATTGGTATAGAGGTAGGAGTGGTATAGACGTAGGAGTAGTATAGAGGTAGGAATGGTATAAAGGTAGGAGTAGTATAAAGGTAGGAGTAGTATAAAGGTAGGAGTAGTATAAAGGTAGGAGTGGTATAGAGGTTGGAGTAGTATAGAGGTAGGAGAGGTATAGAGGTAGGAATGTTATAAAGGTAGGAGTAGTATAAAGGTAAGAGTGGTATAGAGGTAGGAGTGGGATAGAGGTAGGAGTGGTATAGAAGTAGTAGTGGTATAGAGGTAGGAGTGGTATAGACGTAGGAATGGTATAAAGGTAGGAGTGATATAAAGGTAGGAGTGGTATAGAGGTAGGAGTGGTAAAAAGGTAGGAGTGGAATAGCGGTATGAATGGTATAGAAATAGGAGTGGTATAGCGGGAGGAGTGGTATAGAGTTAGAAGTGGCATAGAGGTAGGAGTGGTATATTGGTAGTAGTGGTAAAGAGGTAGGAGTGGTATGGAGCTAGGAGTGATATAAAGGTAGGAGTAGTATAAAGGTAGGGGTGGTATAGAGGTAGGAGTGGTATAGAGGTATTAGTGGTATAGAGGTAGGAGTAGTATAGAGGTAGGAGTGATATAGAGGTAGGAGTGATATAGATGTAGGAGTAGTATAGAGGTAGGAGTAGTATAGAGGTAGGAGTAGTATAGAGGTAGGAGTGGTACAGAGGTAGTAGTAGTATAGAGGTAGGAGTGATATAGAGGTAGGCGTAGTATAGAGGTAGGAGTGGTATAGAGGTAGGAGTAGTACAGAGGTAGGAGTAGTATAGAGGTAGGAGTGGTATAGAGGTAGGAGTAGTATAGAGGTAGGAGTGATATAGAGGTAGGAGTTATATAGAGGTAGGAGTAGTATAGAGGTAGGAGTAGTATAGAGGTAGGAGTGGTATAGAAGTAGGAGTGGTACAGAGGTAGGAGTAGTATAGAGGTAGGAGTGATATAGAGGTAGACGTAGTATAGAGGTAGGAGTGGTATAGAGGTAGGAGTAGTATAGAGGTAGGAGTAGTATAGAGGTAGGAGTGGTATAGAGGTAGGAGTGGTATAGACGTAGGAGTAGTATAGAGGTAGGAGTTATATAGAGGTAGGAGTAGTATAGAGGTAGGAATGGTATAGAGGTAGGACTAGTATAGAGGTAGGAGTAGTATAAAGGTAGGAGTGGTATATAGGTAGGAGTGGTATAGAGGTAGGAATGGTATATAGGTAGGAGTGGTATAGTGGTAGGAGTGGTATATAGGTAGGAGTGGTATAGAAGTAGGAGTGGTATCGAGGTAGAATTGGTATAAAGGTATGAGTAGTATGAAGGTAGGAGTGGTATAGAGGAAGGAATGATATAAATGTAAGAGTAGTATAAAGGTAGTAGTGGTATAGAGGTAGGAGTGGTATAGAGGTAGGAGTGGTATAGAGGTAGGAATTGTATAAAGGTAGGAGAAGTATAAAGGTAGGAGTGGTATAGAGGTCGGAGCTGTATCGAGGTAGGAGTAGTATAGAAGTAGGAATGGTATAAAGGTAGGAGTAGTATAAAGGTAGGAGTGGTATAGAGGTAGGAGTGGTATTGAGGTAGAGTGGTATAGAGGTAGGAGTGGTTTAGAGGTAGGAATGGTATAAAGGTAGGAGTAGTATAAAGGTAGGAGTAATATAAAGGTAGGATTGGTATAGAGGTAAGAGTGGTATAGAGGTAGGAGTAGTATAGAGGTAGGAATGGTATAAAGGTAGGAGTAGTATAAAGGTAGGAGTAGTATAAATGTAGGAGTGGTAGAGAGGTCGGAGTAGTATAGAGGTAGGAGAGGTATAGAGGTATGAATGGTATAAAGGTAGGAGTAGTATAAAGGTAAGAGTGGTATAGAGGTAGGAGTGGTATAGAGGTAAGAGTGGTATATTGGTAGTAGTGGTATAGAGGTAGAAGTAGTGTAGAGGTAGGAGTAGTATAGAGGTAGGAGTGGTGTAGATGTATTAGTGGTATACAGGTAGGAGTGGTATAAAAGTAGGAGTGGTATAGAAGTAGGAGTAGTATAGAGGTAGGAATGGTGTAAAGTTAGGAGTAGTATAAAGGTAGGAGTAGTATAAAGGTAGGAGTGGTGTATAGGTAGGGGTGGTATAGAGGTAGGAGTGGTATAGAGTTAGGAGTGCTATAAAGGTACGAGTAATATAAAGGTAGGAGTAGTATAAAGGTAGGAGTGGTATAGAGGTAGGAGTGGTATAGAAGTAGGAGTAGTATAGAGGTAGGAATGGTGTAAAGTTAGGAGTAGTATAAAGGTAGGAGTAGTATAAAGGTAGGAGTGGTATAAAGGTAGGAGTGATATAAATGTAGGAGTGGTATATAATTAGGAGTGGTATAGAGGTAGGAGTGGTATAGAGGTAGGAATGGTATAAAAGTAGGAGTGGTATTGTGGTAGGAGTGGTATAGAGGTAGGAGTTGTATAGAGGTAGGAGTGATATAGAGGTAGGAGTGGTATAGAGGTAGGAGTGGTATAGAGGTAGGAGTGGTATAGAGATAGGAGTGGTATAGAGGTTGGAGTGGTATAGAGGTAGGAGTGGTATAGAGGTATGAGTGGTATAGAGGTGGGAGTGGTATAGAGGTAGGAGTGGTATAGAGGTTAGAGGTGTATAGAGGTACGAGTGGTATAGAGGTGTGAGTAGTATAGAGGTATGAATGGTATAAAGGTAGGAGTAGTATAAAGGTAGGAGTCGTATAGAGGTAGGAGTGGTATAGATGTATGAATGGTATAAAGTTAGGAGTAGTATAGAGGTATGAATGGTATAATGGTAAGAGTGGCATAGAGGTAGGAGTGGTATAGAGGTGTGAGTAGTATAGAGGTATGAATGGTATAAAGGTAGGAGTAGTATAAAGGTAGGAGTGGTATAGAGGAAGGAGTGGTATAGAAGTAGGAGTAGTA
Organism: Cepaea hortensis; assembly: GCA_963921405.1. Classification (NCBI taxonomy): domain Eukaryota; kingdom Metazoa; phylum Mollusca; class Gastropoda; order Stylommatophora; family Helicidae; genus Cepaea; species Cepaea hortensis. The sequence goes on from OY992896.1 coordinate 22,208,055, forward strand.
TAGAGGTGGGAATGGTGTAAAGTTAGGAGTAGTATAAAGGTAGGAGTTGTATAGAGGTAGGAGTAGTATAGAGGTAGGAATTGTATAAAGGTAGGAGTAGTATAAAGGTAGGAGTGGTGTAGAGGTAGGGGTGGTATAGAGGTAGGAGTGGTATAGAGTTAGGAGTGGTATAAAGGTACGAGTAATATAAAGGTAGGAGTAGTATAAAGATTGGAGTGGTATAGAGGTAGGAGTGGTATAGAAAAAGGAGTAGTATAGAGGTAGGAATGGTGTAAAGTTAGGAGTAGTATAAAGGTAGGAGTAGTATAAAGGTAGGAGTTGTATAGAGGTACGAGTAGTATAGAGGTAGGATTGATATAGAGGTTGGATATGTATAAAGGTAGGAGTAGTATAAAGGTAGGAGTGATATAAAGGTAGGAATGGTATATAATTAGGAGTGGTATAGAGGTAGGAATGGTATAAAAGTAGGAGTCGTATAGAGGTAGGAGTGGTATAGAGGTAGGAGTGGTATAGATGTAGAAGTGGTATAGATGTAAGATTGGTATAGAGGTAGGAGTGGTATAGAGGTATTAGTGGTATAGAGGTAGGAGTGGTATAGAGGTAGGTGTGGTATAGAGGTAGGAGTGGTATAGAGGTAGGAGTGGTATAAATGTAGGAGTAGTATAAAGGTAGGAGTAGTGTAACGGTAGGAGTGGTATACAGGTAGAAGTGGTATAGAGGTAGGAGTGGTATAGAGGTAGGAGTGGTATAGAGGTAGGAGTGGTATAGAGGTAGGAGTGGTATAGAGGTAGGAGTGGTATAGAGGTAGGAGTGGTATAGAGGTAGGAGTGGTATAGAGATAGGAGTGGTATAGAGGTATAAGTGGTATAGAGGTTAGATGGGTATAGAGGTAGGAGTGGTATAGAGATGTGAGTAGTATAGAGGTATGAATGGTATAAAGGTAGGAGTAGTATAAAGGTAGGAGTCGTATAGAGGTAGGAGTGGTATAGATGTATGAAAGGTATAAAGTTAGGAGTAGTATAGAGGTATGAATGGTATAATGGTAGGAGTGGTATAGAGGTAGGAGTGGTATAGAGGTGTGAGTAGTATAGAGGTATGAATGGTATAAAGGTAGGAGTAGTATAAATGTAGGAGTGGTATAGAGGTAGGAGTGGTTTAGAAGTAGGAGTAGTATAGAGGTAGGAGTGGTATAGAGGTTGGAGTAGTATAGAGGTAGGAGAGGTATAGAGGTAGGAATGTTATAAAGGTAGGAGTAGTATAAAGGTAAGAGTGGTATAGAGGTAGGAGTGGGATAGAGGTAGGAGTGGTATAGAAGTAGTAGTGGTATAGAGGTAGGAGTGGTATAGACGTAGGAATTTTATAAAGGTAGGAGTGATATAAAGGTAGGAGTGGTATAGAGGTAGGAGTGGTATAGAGTTAGAAGTGGCATAGAGGTAGGAGTGGTATATTGGTAGTAGTGGTAAAGAGGTAGGAGTGGTATGGAGCTAGGAGTGATATAAAGGTAGGAGTAGTATAAAGGTAGGGGTGGTATAGAGGTAGGTGTGGTATAGAGGTATTAGTGGTATAGAGGTAGGAGTAGTATAGAGGTAGGAGTGATATAGAGGTAGGAGTGATATAGAGGTAGGAGTAGTATAGAGGTAGGAGTAGTATAGAGGTAGGAGTAGTATAGAGGTAGGAGTGGTACAGAGGTAGGAGTAGTATAGAGGTAGGAGTGATATAGAGGTAGGCGTAGTATAGAGGTAGGAGTGGTATAGAGGTAGGAGTAGTACAGAGGTAGGAGTAGTATAGAGGTAGGAGTGGTATAGACGTAGGAGTAGTATAGAGGTAGGAGTTATATAGAGGTAGGAGTAGTATAGAGGTAGGAGTAGTATAGAGGTAGGAGTGGTATAGAAGTAGGAGTGGTACAGAGGTAGGAGTAGTATAGAGGTAGGAGTGATATAGAGGTAGACGTAGTATAGAGGTAGGAGTGGTATAGAGGTAGGAGTAGTATAGAGGTAGGAGTAGTATAGAGGTAGGAGTGGTATAAAGGTAGGAGTGGTATAGACGTAGGAGTAGTATAGAGGTAGGAGTTATATAGAGGTAGGAGTAGTATAGAGGTAGGAATGGTATAGAGGTAGGACTAGTATAGAGGTAGGAGTAGTATAAAGGTAGGAGTGGTATATAGGTAGGAGTAGTATAGAGGTAGGAATGGTATATAGGTAGGAGTGGTATAGTGGTAGGAGTGGTATATAGGTAGGAGTGGTATAGAGGTAGGAGTGGTATCGAGGTAGAATTGGTATAAAGGTATGAGTAGTATGAAGGTAGGAGTGGTATAGAGGTAGGAATGATATAAATGTAAGAGTAGTATAAAGGTAGTAGTGGTATAGAGGTAGGAGTGGTATAGAGGTAGGAATTGTATAAAGGTAGGAGAAGTATAAAGGTAGGAGTGGTATAGAGGTCGGAGCTGTATCGAGGTAGGAGTAGTATAGAAGTAGGAATGGTATAAAGGTAGGAGTAGTATAAAGGTAGGAGTGATATAAAGGTAGGATTGGTATAGAGGTAAGAGTGGTATAGAGGTAGGAGTAGTATAGAGGTAGGAATGGTATAAAGGTAGGAGTAGTATAAAGGTAGGAGTAGTATAAAGGTAGGAGTGGTAGAGAGGTTGGAGTAGTATAGAGGTAGGAGAGGTATAGAGGTAAGAATGGTATAAAGGTAGGAGTAGTATAAAGGTAAGAGTGGTATAGAGGTAGGAGTGGTATAGAGGTAAGAGTGGTATATTGGTAGTAGTGGTATAGAGGTAGAAGTAGTGTAGAGGTAGGAGTAGTATAGAGGTAGGAGTGGTGTAGATGTATTAGTGGTATACAGGTAGGAGTGGTATAAAAGTAGGAGTGGTATAGAAGTAGGAGTAGTATAGAGGTAGGAATGGTGTAAAGTTAGGAGTAGTATAAAGGTAGGAGTAGTATAAAGGTAGGAGTGGTGTAGAGGTAGGGGTGGTATAGAGGTAGGAGTTGTATAGAGTTAGGAGTGCTATAAAGGTACGAGTAATATAAAGGTAGGAGTAGTATAAAGGTAGGAGTGGTATAGAGGTAGGAGTGGTATAGAAGTAGGAGTAGTATAGAGGTAGGAATGGTGTAAAGTTAGGAGTAGTATAAAGGTAGGAGTAGTATAAAGGTAGGAGTGGTATAGAGATACGAGTAGTATAGAGGTAGGAGTGATATAGTGGTTGGAATGGTATAAAGGTAGGAGTAGTATAAAGGTAGGAGTGATATAAATGTAGGAGTGGTATATAATTAGGAGTGGTATAGAGGTAGGAGTGGTATAGAGGTAGGAATGGTATAAAGGTAGGAGTGGTATTGTGGTAGGAGTGGTATAGAGGTAGGAGTTGTTTAGAGGTAGGAGTGATATAGAGGTAGGAGTGGTATAGAGGTAGGAGTGGTATAGAGGTAGGAGTGGTATAGAGATACGAGTGGTATAGAGGTTGGAGTGGTATAGAGGTAGGAGTGGTATAGAGGTATGAGTGGTATAGAGGTAGGAGTGGTATAGAGGTAGGAGTGGTATAGAGGTTAGAGGGGTATAGAGGTACGAGTGGTATAGAGGTGTGAGTAGTATAGAGGTATGAATGGTATAAAGGTAGGAGTAGTATAAAGGTAGGAGTCGTATAGAGGTAGGAGTGGTATAGATGTATGAATGGTATAAAGTTAGGAGTAGTATAGAGGTATGAATGGTATAATGGTAAGAGTGGCATAGAGGTAGGAGTGGTATAGAGGTGTGAGTAGTATAGAGGTATGAATGGTATAAAGGTAGGAGTAGTATAAAGGTAGGAGTGGTATAGAGGAAGGAGTGGTATAGAAGTAGGAGTAGTATAGAGGTGGGAATGGTGTAAAGTTAGGAGTAGTATAAAGGTAGGAGTTGTATAGAGGTAGGAGTAGTATAGAGGTAGGAATTGTATAAAGGTAGGAGTAGTATAAAGGTAGGAGTGGTGTAGAGGTAGGGGTGGTATAGAGGTAGGAGTGGTATAGACTTAGGAGTGCTATAAAGGTACGAGTAATATAAAGGTAGGAGTAGTATAAAGGTTGGAGTGGTATAGAGGTAGGAGTGGTATAGAAAAAGGAGTAGTATAGAGGTAGGAATGGTGTAAAGTTAGGAGTAGTATAAAGGTAGGAGTAGTATAAAGGTAGGAGTTGTATAGAGGTACGAGTAGTATAGAGGTAGGAGTGATATAGAGGTTGGATTGGTATAAAGGTAGGAGTAGTATAAAGGTAGGAGTGATATAAAGGTAGGAGTGGTATATAATTAGGAGTGGTATAGAGGTAGGAGTGGTATAGAGGTAGGAGTGGTATAGAGGTAGGAATGGTATAAAGGTAGGAGTCGTATAGAGGTAGGAGTGGTATAGAGGTAGGAGTGGTATAGATGTAGAAGTGGTATAGATGTAAGATTGGTATATAGGTAGGAGTGGTATAGAGGTATTAGTGGTATAGAGGTAGGAGTGGCATAGAGGTAGGTGTGGTATAGAGGTAGGTGTGGTATAGAGGTAGGAGTGGTATAGAGGTAGGAGTGGTATAAATGTAGGAGTAGTATAAAGGTAGGAGTAGTGTAACGGTAGGAGTGGTATAGAGGTAGAAGTGGTATAGAGGTAGGAGTGGTATAGAGGTAGGAGTGGTATAGAGGTAGGAGTGGTATAGAGGTAGGAGTGGTATAGAGGTAGGAGTGGTATAGAGGTAGGAGTGGTATAGAGGTAGGAGTGGTATAGAGGTAGGAGTGGTATAGAGGTATAAGTGGTATAGAGGTTAGATGGGTATAGAGGTAGGAGTGGTATAGAGATGTGAGTAGTATAGAGGTATGAATGGTATAAAGGTAGGAGTAGTATAAAGGTAGGAGTCGTATAGAGGTAGGAGTGGTATAGATGTATGAATGGTATAAAGTTAGGAGTAGTATAGAGGTATGAATGGTATAATGGTAGGAGTCGTATAGAGGTAGGAGTGGTATAGAGGTGTGAGTAGTATAGAGGTATGAATGGTATAAAGGTAGGAGTAGTATAAATGTAGGAGTGGTATAGAGGTAGGAGTGGTTTAGAAGTAGGAGTAGTATAGAGGTGGGAATGGTGTAAAGTTAGGAGTAGTATAAAAGTAGGAGTGGTATACAGGTAGGAGTAGTATAGAGGTAGGAGTGGTATAGAGGTTGGAGTAGTATAGAGGTAAGAGTGATGTAGAGATTGGAATGGTATAAAAGTAGGAGTAGTATAGAGGTAGTAGTGATATAGAGGTAGGAGTAGTATAGAGGTAGGAGTGGTATAGAGGTTGGAGTAGTATAGAGGTAGGAGTAGTATAGAGGTAGGAGTGGTATATAGGTAGGAGTGGTATAGAGGTAGGAGTGGTATATAGGTAGGAGTGGTATAGAAGTAGGAGTGGTATATAGGTAGGAGTGGTATAGAAGTAGGAGTGGTATCGAGGTAGAATTGGTATATAGGTATGAGTAGTATAAAGGTGGGAGTGGTATAGAGGTAGGAATGATATAAATGTAAGAGTAGTATAAAGGTAGTAGTGGTATAGAGGTAGGAGTGGTATAGAGGTAGGAATGGTATTAAGGTAGGAATGGTATTAAGGTAGGAGAAGTATAAAGGTAGGAGTAGTATAAAGGTAGAAGTGGTATAGAGGTAGGAGTGGTATAGAGGTAGTAGTAGTATAGAGGTAGGAGTTGTATAGAGGTAGGAGTAGTATAGAGGTAGGAATTGTATAAAGGTAGGAGTAGTATAAAGGTAGGAGTGGTGTAGAGGTAAAAGTGGTATAGAGGTAGGAGTGATATAGAGTTAGGAGTGCTATAAAGGTACGAGTAATATAAAGGTAGGAGTAGTATAAAGGTTGGAGTGGTATAGATGTAGAAGTGGTATAGATGTAGGAGTGGTATAGAGGTAGGAGTGGTATAGAGGTAGGAGTGGTATAGAGGTAGGAGTGGTATAGAGGTAGGTGTGGTATAGAGGTAGGAGTGGTATAGAGGTAGGAGTGGTATAAATGTAGGAGTAGTATAAGGTAGGAGTAGTGTAACGGTAGGAGTGGTATAGAGGTAGGAGTGGTATAGAGGTAGGAGTGGTATAGAGGTAGGAATGGTATAAAGGTAGGAGTGGTATAGTGGTAGGAGTGGTATAGAGGTAGGAGTGGTATAGAGGTAGGAGTGGTATAGAGGTAGGAGTGGTATAGAGGTAGGAGTGGTATAGAGGTAGGAGTGGTATAGAGGTAGGAGTGGTATAGAGGTAGGAGTGGTATATAGGTAGGAGTGGTATAGAGGTAGAAGTGGTATAGAGGTAGGAGTAGTATAGAGGTAGGAGTGGTATAGAAGTAGGAGTGGTACAGAGGTAGGAGTGGTATAGAGGTAGGAGTGATATAGAGGTAGACGTAGTATAGAGGTAGGAGTGGTATAGAGGTAGGAGTAGTATAGAGGTAGGAGTAGTATAGAGGTAGGAGTGGTATAGAGGTAGGAGTGGTATAGACGTAGGAGTAGTATAGAGGTAGGAGTTATATAGAGGTAGGAGTAGTATAGAGGTAGGAATGGTATAGAGGTAGGACTAGTATAGAGGTAGGAGTAGTATAAAAGTAGGAGTGGTATATAGGTAGGAGTGGTATAGAGGTAGGAATGGTATATAGGTAGGAGTGGTATAGTGGTAGGAGTGGTATATAGGTAGGAGTGGTATAGAGGTAGGAGTGGTATCGAGGTAGAATAGGTATAAAGGTATGAGTAGTATGAAGGTAGGAGTGGTATAGAGGTAGGAATGATATAAATGTAAGAGTAGTATAAAGGTAGTAGTGGTATAGAGGTAGGAGTGGTATAGAGGTAGGAATTGTATAAAGGTAGGAGAAGTATAAAGGTAGGAGTGGTATAGAGGTCGGAGCTGTATCGAGGTAGGAGTAGTATAGAAGTAGGAATGGTATAAAGGTAGGAGAAGTATAAAGGTAGGAGTGGTATAGAGGTAGGAGTGGTATTGAGGTAGAGTGGTATAGAGGTAGGAGTGGTTTAGAGGTAGGAATGGTATAAAGGTAGGAGTAGTATAAAGGTAGGAGTGATATAAAGGTAGGATTGGTATAGAGGTAAGAGTGGTATAGAGGTAGGAGTAGTATAGAGGTAGGAATGGTATAAAGGTAGGAGTAGTATAAAGGTAGGAGTAGTATAAAGGTAGGAGTGGTAGAGAGGTTGGAGTAGTATAGAGGTAGGAGAGGTATAGAGGTAAGAATGGTATAAAGGTAGGAGTAGTATAAAGGTAAGAGTGGTATAGAGGTAGGAGTGGTATAGAGGTAAGAGTGGTATATTGGTAGTAGTGGTATAGAGGTAGAAGTAGTGTAGAGGTAGGAGTAGTATAGAGGTAGGAGTGGTGTAGATGTATTAGTGGTATACAGGTAGGAGTGGTATAAAAGTAGGAGTGGTATAGAAGTAGGAGTAGTATAGAGGTAGGAATGGTGTAAAGTTAGGAGTAGTATAAAGGTAGGAGTAGTATAAAGGTAGGAGTGGTGTAGAGGTAGGTGTGGTATAGAGGTAGGAGTGGTATAGAGTTAGGAGTGCTATAAAGGTACGAGTAATATAAAGGTAGGAGTAGTATAAAGGTAGGAGTGGTATAGAGGTAGGAGTGGTATAGAAGTAGGAGTAGTATAGAGGTAGGAATGGTGTAAAGTTAGGAGTAGTATAAAGGTAGGAGTAGTATAAAGGTAGGAGTGGTATAGAGGTACGAGTAGTATAGAGGTAGGAGTGATATAGTGGTTGGAATGGTATAAAGGTAGGAGTAGTATAAAGGTAGGAGTGATATGAATGTAGGAGTTGTATATAATTAGGAGTGGTATAGAGGTAGGAGTGGTATAGAGGTAGGAGTGGTATAGAGGTACGAATGGTATAAAGGTAGGAGTGGTATTGTGGTAGGAGTGGTATAGAGGTAGGAGTTGTGTAGAGGTAGGAGTGATATAGAGGTAGGAGTGGTATAGAGGTAGGAGTGGTATAGAGGTAGGAGTGTTATAGAGATAGGAGTGGTATAGAGGTTGGAGTGGTATAGAGGTAGGAGTGGTATAGAGGTATGAGTGGTATAGAGGTAGGAGTGGTATAGAGGTAGGAGTGGTATAGAGGTTAGAGGGGTATAGAGGTACGAGTGGTATAGAGGTGTGAGTAGTATAGAGGTATGAATGGTATAAAGGTAGGAGTAGTATAAAGGTAGGAGTCGTATAGAGGTAGGAGTGGTATAGATGTATGAATGGTATAAAGATAGGAGTAGTATAGAGGTATGAATGGTAAGAGTGGCATAGAGGTAGGAGTGGTATAGAGGTGTGAGTAGTATAGAGGTATGAATGGTATAAAGGTAGGAGTAGTATAAAGGTAGGAGTGGTATAGAGGAAGGAGTGGTATAGAAGTAGGAGTAGTATAGAGGTGGGAATGGTGTAAAGTTAGGAGTAGTATAAAGGTAGGAGTTGTATAGAGGTAGGAGTAGTATAGAGGTAGGAATTGTATAAAGGTAGGAGTAGTATAAAGGTAGGAGTGGTGTAGAGGTAGGGGTGGTATAGAGGTAGGAGTGGTATAGAGTTAGGAGTGCTATAAAGGTACGAGTAATATAAAGGTAGGAGTAGTATAAAGGTTGGAGTGGTATAGATGTAGGAGTGGTATAGAAAAAGGAGTAGTATAGAGGTAGGAATGGTGTAAAGTTAGGAGTAGTATAAAGGTAGGAGTAGTATAAAGGTAGGAGTTGTATAGAGGTACGAGTAGTATAGAGGTAGGAGTGATATAGAGGTTGGATTGGTATAAAGGTAGGAGTGATATAAAGGTAGGAGTGGTATATAATTAGGAGTGGTATAGAGGTAGGAGTGGTATAGATGTAGGAGTGGTATAGAGGTAGGAATGGTATAAAGGTAGGAGTCGTATAGAGGTAGGAGTGGTATAGAGGTAGGAGTGGTATAGATGTAGAAGTGGTATAGATGTAAGATTGGTATATAGGTAGGAGTGGTATAGAGGTATTAGTGGTATAGAGGTAGGAGTGGTATAGAGGTAGGTGTGGTATAGATGTAGGAGTGGTATAGAGGTAGGAGTGGTATAAATGTAGGAGTAGTATAAAGGTAGGAGTAGTGTAACGGTAGGAGTGGTATAGAGGTAGACGTGGTATAGAGGTAGGAGTGGTATAGAGGTAGGAGTGGTATAGAGGTAGGAGTGGTATAGAGGTAGGAGTGGTATAGAGGTAGGAGTTGTATAGAGGTAGGAGTGGTATAGAGGTAGGAGTGGTATAGAGGTAGGAGTCGTATAGAGGTATAAGTGGTATAGAGGTTTGATGGGTATAGAGGTAGGAGTGGTATAGAGATGTGAGTAGTATAGAGGTATGAATGGTATAAAGGTAGGAGTAGTATAAAGGTAGGAGTGGTATACAGGTACGAGTAGTATAGAGGTAAGAGTGATGTAGAGATTGGAATGGTATAAAGGTAGGAGTAGTATAGAGGTAGTAGTGATATAGAGGTAGGAGTAGTATAGAGGTAGGAGTGGTATAGAGGTTGGAGTAGTATAGAGGTAGGAGTAGTATAGAGGTAGGAGTGGTATATAGGTAGGAGTGGTATAGAGGTAGAAGTGGTATAGAGGTAGGAGTGGTATAGAGGTAGGAGTGGTATAGAGGTATAAGTGGTATAGAGGTTAGATGGGTATAGAGGTAGGTGTGGTATAGAGGTGTGAGTAGTATAGAGGTATGAATGGTATAAAGGTAGGAGTAGTATAAAGGTTGGAGTCGTATAGAGGTAGGAGTGGTATAGATGTATGAATGGTATAAAGTTAGGACTAGTATAGAGGTATGAATGGTATAATGGTAGGAGTGGTATAGAGGTAGGAGTGGTATAGAGGTGTGAGTAGTACAGAGGTATGAATGGTATAAAGGTAGGAGTAGTAGAAAGGTAGGAGTTGTATAGAGGTAGGAGTGGTATAGAAGTAGGAGTAGTATAGAGGTGGGAATGGTGTAAAGTTAGGAGTAGTATAAAGGTAGGAGTAGTATAAAGGTAGGAGTGGTATAGAGGTACGAGTAGTATAGAGGTAGGAGTGATGTAGAGGTAGGAGTAGTATAGAGGTAGAAGTGGTATATAGGTAGGAGTGGTATAGAGGTAGGAGTGGTATATAGGTAGGAGTGGTATAGAAGTAGGAGTGGTATATAGGTAGGAGTGGTATAGAAGTAGGAGTGGTATCGAGGTAGAATTGGTATAAAGGTATGAGTAGTATAAAGGTAGGAGTGGTATAGAGGTAGGAATGATATAAATGTAAGAGTAGTATAAAGGTAGTAGTGGTATAGAGGTAGGAGTGGTATAGAGGTAGGAATGGTATAAAGGTAGGAGAAGTATAAAGGTAGGAGTAGTATAAAGGTAGAAGTGGTAAAGAGGTAGGAGTGGTATAGAGGTAGTAGTAGTATAGAGGTAGGAGTTGTATAGAGGTAGGAGTAGTATAGAGGTAGGAATTGTATAAAGGTAGGAGTAGTATAAGGTAAGAGTGGTGTAGAGGTAGGGGTGGTATAGAGGTAGGAGTGGTATAGAGTTAGGAGTGCTATAAAGGTACGAGTAATATAAAGGTAGGAGTAGTATAAAGGTAGGAGTGGTATAGAGGTAGGAGTGGTATAGAAGTAGGAGTAGTATAGAGGTAGGAATGGTGTAAAGTTAGGAGTAGTATAAAGGTAGGAGTAGTATAAAGGTAGGAGTGGTATAGAGGTACGAGTAGTATAGAGGTAGGAGTGATATAGAGGTTGGAATGGTATAAAGGTAGGAGCAGTATAAAGGTAGGAGTGATATAAAGGTAGGAGTGGTATATAATTAGGAGTGGTATAGAGGTAGGAGTGGTATAGAGGTTGGAGTGGTATAGAGGTAGGAATGGTATAAAGGTAGGAGTGGTGTAGAGGTAGGAGTTGTATAGATGTAGAAGTGGTATAGAGGTAGGAGTGGTATAGAGGTAGGAGTGGTATAGAGGTAGGAGTGGTATAGAGATAGGAGTGGTATAGAGGTTGGAGTGGTATAGAGGTAGGAGTGGTATAGAGGTATGAGTGGTATAGAGGTATGAGTGGTATAGAGGTAGGAGTGGTATAGAGGTAGGAGTGGTATAGAGGTTAGAGGGGTATAGAGGTAGGAGTGGTATAGAGGTGTGAGTAGTATAGAGGTATGAATGGTATAAAGGTAGGAGTAGTATAAATGTAGGAGTCGTAGAGAGGTAGGAGTGGTATAGATGTATGAATGGTATAAAGTTAGGAGTAGTATAGAGGTATGAATGGTATAATGGTAAGAGTGGCATAGAGGTAGGAGTGGTATAGAGGTGTGAGTAGTATAGAGGTATGAATGGGATAAAGGTAGGAGTAGTATAAAGGTAGGAATGGTATAGAGGAAGGAGTGGTATAGAAGTAGGAGTAGTATAGAGGTGGAAATGGTGTAAAGTTAGGAGTAGTATAAAGGTAGGAGTTGTATAGAGGTAGGAGTAGTATAGAGGTAGGAATTGTATAAAGGTAGGAGTAGTATAAAGGTAGGAGTGGTGTAGAGGTAGATTTGGTATAGAGGTAGGAGTGGTATAGAGTTTGGAGTGCTATAAAGGTACGAGTAATATAAAGGTAGGAGTAGTATAAAGGTTGGAGTGGTATAGAGGTAGGAGTGGTATAGAAAAAGGAGTAGTATAGAGGTAGGAATGGTGTAAAGTTAGGAGTAGTATAAAGGTAGGAGTAGTATAAAGGTAGGAGTTGTATAGAGGTACGAGTAGTATAGAGGTAGGAGTGATATAGAGGTTGGATTGGTATAAAGGTAGGAGTAGTATAAAGGTAGGAGTGATATAAAGGTAGGAATGGTATATAATTAGGAGTGGTATAGAGGTAGGAGTGGTATAGAGGTAGGAGTGGTATAGAGGTAGGAATGGTATAAAGGTAGGAGTCGTATAGAGATAGGAGTGGTATAGAGGTAGGAGTGGTATAGATGTAGAAGTGGTATAGATGTAAGAGTGGTATAGAGGTAGGAGTGGTATAGAGGTATTAGTGGTATAGAGGTAGGAGTGGTATAGAGGTAGGTGTGGTATAGAGGTAGGAGTGGTATAGAGGTAGGAGTGGTATAAATGTAGGAGTAGTATAAAGGTAGGAGTAGTGTAACGGTAGGAGTGGTATAGAGGTAGAAGTGGTATAGAGGTAGGAGTGGTATAGAGGTAGGAGTGGTATAGAGGTAGGAGTTGTATAGAGGTAGGAGTGGTATAGAGGTAGGAGTGGTATAGAGGTAGGAGTGGTATAGAGGTAGGAGTGGTATAGAGGTATAAGTGGTATAGAGGTTAGATGGGTATAGAGGTAGGAGTGGTATAGAGGTGTGAGTAGTATAGAGGTTTGAATGGTATAAAGGTAGGAGTAGTATAAAGGTAGGAGTCGTATAGAGGTAGGAGTGGTATAGATGTATGAATGGTATAAAGTTAGGAGTAGTATAGAGGTATGAATGTTATAATGGTAGGAGTGGTATAGAGGTAGGAGTGGTATAGAGGTGTGAGTAGTATAGAGGTATGAATGGTATAAAGGTAGGAGTAGTATAAATGTAGGAGTGGTATAGAGGTAGGAGTGGTATAGAAGTAAAAGTAGTATAGAGGTGGGAATGGTGTAAAGTTAGGAGTAGTATAAAGGTAGGAGTGGTATACAGGTACGAGTAGTATAGAGGTAAGAGTGATGTAGAGATTGGAATGGTATAAAGGTAGGAGTGGTATATAGGTAGGAGTGGTATAGAAGTAGGAGTGGTATATAGGTAGGAGTGGTATAGAAGTAGGAGTGGTATCGAGGTAGAATTGGTATATAGGTATGAGTAGTATAAAGGTAGGAGTGGTATAGAGGTAGGAATGATATAAATGTAAGAGTAGTATAAAGGTAGTAGTGGTATAGAGGTAGGAGTGGTATAGAGGTAGGAATGGTATTAAGGTAGGAGAAGTATAAAGGTAGGAGAAGTATAAAGGTAGGAGTAGTATAAAGGTAGAAGTGGTATAGAGGTAGGAGTGGTATAGAGGTAGTAGTAGTATAGAGGTAGGAGTTGTATAGAGGTAGGAGTAGTATAGAGGTAGGAATTGTATAAAGGTAGGAGTAGTATAAAGGTAGGAGTGGTGTAGAGGTAAAAGTGGTATAGAGGTAGGAGTGATATAGAGTTAGGAGTGCTATAAAGGTACGAGTAATATAAAGGTAGGAGTAGTATAAAGGTTGGAGTGGTATAGATGTAGGAGTGGTATAGAAGTACGAGTAGTATAGAGGTAGGAATGGTGTAAATTTAGGAGTAGTATAAAGGTAGGAGTAGTATACAGGTAGGAGTGGTATAGAGGTACGAGTAGTATAGAGGTAGGAGTGATATAGAGGTTGGATTGGTATAAAGGTAGGAGTAGTATAAAGGTAGGAGTGATATAAAGGTAGGAGTGGTATATAATTAGGAGTGGTATAGAGGTAGGAGTGGTATAGAGGTAGGAGTGGTATAGAGGTAGGAATGGTATAAAGGTAGGAGTGGTATAGAGGTAGGAGTGTTATAGAGGTAAGAGTGGTATAGATGTAGAAGTGGTATAGATGTAGGAGTGGTATAGAGGTAAGAGTGGTATAGAGGTAGGAGTGGTATAGAGGTAGGAGTGGTATAGAGATAGGTGTGGTATAGAGGTAGGAGTGGTATAAATGTAGGAGTAGTATAAAAGTAGGAGTAGTGTAACGGTAGGAGTGGTATAGAGGCAGGAGTGGTATAGAGGTAGGAGTGGTATAGAGGTAGGAGTGGTATAGTGGTAGGAGTGGTATAGAGGTAGGAGTGGTATAGAGGTAGGAGTGGTATAGAGGTAGGAGTGGTATAGAGGTAGGAGTGGTATAGAGGTAGGAGTGGTATAGAGGTAGGAGTGGTATAGAGGTAGGAGTGGTATAGAGGTAGGAGTGGTATATAGGTAGGAGTGGTATAGAGGTAGAAGTGGTATAGAGGTAGGAGTGGTATAGAGGTAGGAGTGGTATAGAGGTATAAGTGGTATAGAGGTTGGATGGGTATAGAGGTAGGAGTGGTATAGAGGTGTGAGTAGTATAGAGGTATGAATGGTATAAAGGTAGGAGTAGTATAAAGGTTGGAGTCGTATAGAGGTAGGAGTGGTATAGATGTATGAATGGTATAAATTTAGGAGTAGTATAGAGTTATGAATGGTATAATGGTAGGAGTGGTATAGAGGTAGGAGTGGTATAGAGGTGTGAGTAGTACAGAGGTATGAATGGTATAAAGGTAGGAGTAGTAGAAAGGTAGGAGTGGTATAGAGGTAGGAGTGGTATAGAAGTAGAAGTAGTATAGAGGTGGGAATGGTGTAAAGTTAGGAGTAGTATAAAGGTAGGAGTAGTATAAAGGTAGGAGTGGTATAGAGGTACGAGTAGTATAGAGGTAGGAGTGATGCAGAGATTGGAATGGTATAAAGGTAGGAGTAGTATAGAGGTAGGAGTGATATAGAGGTAGGAGTAGTATAGAGGTAGGAGTGGTATAGAGGTAGGAGTAGTATAGAGGTAGGAGTAGTATAGAGGTAGGAGTGGTATATAGGTAGGAGTGGTATAGAGGTAGGAGTGGTATATAGGTAGGAGTGGTATAGAAGTAGGAGTGGTATATAGGTAGGAGTGGTATAGAAGTAGGAGTGGTATCGAGGTAGAATTGGTATAAAGGTATGAGTAGTATAAAGGTAGGAATAGTATAGAGGTAGGAATGATATAAATGTAAGAGTAGTATAAAGGTAGTAGTGGTATAGAGGTAGGAGTGGTATAGAGGTAGGAATGGTATAAAGGTAGGAGAAGTATAAAGGTAGGAGTAGTATAAAGGTAGAAGTGGTATAAAGGTAGGAGTGGTATAGAGGTAGTAGTAGTATAGAGGTAGGAGTTGTATAGAGGTAGGAGTAGTATAGAGGTAGGAATTGTATAAAGGTAGGAGTAGTATAAAGGTAGGAGTGGTGTAGAGGTAGGGGTGGTATAGAGGTAGGAGTGGTATAGAGTTAGGAGTGCTATAAAGGTACGAGTAATATAAAGGTAGGAGTAGTATAAAGGTTGGAGTGGTATAGAGGTACGAGTAGTATAGAGGTAGGAGTGATATAGAGGTTGGAATGGTATAAAGGTAGGAGCAGTATAAAGGTAGGAGTGATATAAAGGTAGGAGTGGTATATAATTAGGAGTGGTATAGAGGTAGGAGTGGTATAGAGGTAGGAGTGGTATAGAGCTAGGAATGGTATAAAGGTAGGAGTGGTGTAGAGGTAGGAGTTGTATAGATGTAGAAGTGGTATAGAGGTAGGAGTGGTATAGAGGTAGGAGTGGTATAGAGGTAGGAGTGGTATAGAGGTAGGAGTGGTATAGAGGTAGGAGTGGTATAGAGGTAGGAGTGGTATAGAGGTAGGAGTGGTATAGAGGTAGGAGTGGTATAGAGGTTGGAGTGGTATAGAGGTAGGAGTGGTATAGAGGTGTGAGTAGTATAGAGGTAAGAATGGTATAAAGGTAGGAGTAGTATAATGGTAGGAGTCGTATAGAGGTAGGAGTGCTATAGAGGTAGGAGTGTTATATAGGTAGGAGTGGTATAAGGTACATAAGTTTGATACCCCTTGATTCTTAATTAGTGAAACCAACACCTATCTGTATCAGATAAAGGCGAAAACTAGCATAACCCGTGTGCTGGGTTCGAATATTAACAATCCTTGGGACATCAACAAGTTTAGGCTTAAGAAACCGGTAAATATCAACTACAAAACCGTGTGCACGACCTGAGCATTGTTGGGTATATGGTTCTAGTCCTATGTTTGTATAGACCAGTCAGCACTGGGTGGGTGGAGGTGTGATCAATATCATATTTGCTGCCTTTACTTCCCATGACATTTCCTGGTACCTCTTTACGAGGGTTGATCTGGTAATTTAAATTAAAAATTGTTTGTTATTTATTTGAATTTGAAAAGTCCGACTGAACAGATGACGACTGTGTCTTCAGGCTCGAGTACTAGTTACTACGGCTCTCCACTAGGCTGTTGCCCAAGGTACGCAGATGAAAGCGCAGCCAAACCAAAACGTATTATTCTGGTCTACATACATTTAAATCCACGCCAGGTGTTATCATGTACATAGTATTATTCAGAAGATACTGTGACATTTAAAGGTGTAGCTGTGGGCAATAAAGATGGGTCTGTACAAACCAAAACGCATGTGAAAATTTGCAATTAAATCATGAATCCCAAGGAGAAAGGATCAGCTATCCATCGCTAGGTCGCATAATAGTAAAAGCTCTTTACCGTCCTTTGTCAAACAACAAATGATCTGTCTTTGGTAAATAGAACGCGACTTCCGCCTGAATAATTTTGTCAATACTGCGGGAAGAATCATTCAGTGTGGCACTTCAATTTCTGTAGACCCAGACTTAACATGCATGCGATTCACTTCGTGTTCAAGACGAGTTTTTACCTTGTGCTGCATGCGACGGTTAACGTACGCTGGGAAAAAAAAATAAAATTAGTTCAAAGCTTTGTGAGTGTACAGTACTGGCTTAAAACAATAGTGACCGGTTGTATAGAGTTAATTGCTTCAAGCTTCCCAAATTGTTGACAAGTGGGTCTTTGATGTGGCTGCATATTTTCCTCTTGCGAAATTTTAGAGGACTACAAAGAAAGTTTCATCGGTGTAGACTAATGGTTAATGCACTGAGTTACTAATTGCTTCATTCCACATTAAAAGTGGGATTACTTTCTGCTTTGTACATCTCAGGGGTCCACGTTCTCTGATGAAATTGGTTAAAATTGGTATGTGTATGGTAGGTATGTTGAAATTATCCCGATTCCATGCCGATTTTCTATATGCGTGATTCAGTAAGACAAAGCGTTTTGTGTGTTGATTAACACATACAATGCACGAATATTAAGATTAGCCGAAGCCGTGACTATTCATACGGCCAAGCCAACATTGTGTAAACAAAAGAACATGCTAGTCAGTTTATAATTACCATGGTAAACAAATGTAATTACTTTGGGATTGTGTACGTTGTGTATTTAACTTGAAGGATTTATCTTTTTTACTGATTTTTATGTTGTGTGAATTCTGTCGTATGCTCTGGGTGAACTCAGCCAGGTTATGAACAGTACTATGTTGTTGAAAGAAGGTCTCTTTGTGGTCAGTGTTAAAATACACAACACACTGAAATACATGACACAAAAGATAGGATATTTTATAGTCGTAATACTGTAAACTTTCAAGCGCTAGCCTCACTGACCTTTCAGTATTAATTCCGAGTCCTGTTTCATGTTTAATTATAATGTAATAGTAGTTTATAGGGCGCTCGCTGAACTGGAGACTTTATTGGGTGTCCTCTAGAGCCGAGACGTTAAAAGACAGACTGAAGCGGCCATTTCTAGTCAAGAGAACACACAAGAAAGTCGACCTTTCCCTTCGGGGAGAAGGTATTTTGCCTTAAAAACATGATTCTCTTCAAGCTATTGGTATATTATCTACATTATTAAGATATATTTATGTATTACATAGACCAGTATGTTTAAGTAAGAATTAGTTACAATTCTCTTAAACCAGGCTGGATGATGTTTACTAAGGAAACACATGTGGGCGCCACGCTGAAAATTTTCCTAGGTCTTACCATTTCAAATTCTTATGTTAAAATCTTGTATAGGCATTATGAACTTATATCTCACTAGTAGTGATTATAACCTAGAAATATTATGTGTACCGTAGAGTATCAAACTCAGGTAAAAACCACATTCTAGGCATTTTCTCAAAGTGGGAACAGACTCTTGTTTACATACTTCAGTAGAGAACTTGTGACTGTCAATTTCATATTCCTATGTTAAAACTTCTAGGCACTATGAACAATATCTCACTATTTATGCTTAGAAATCTGCAAATAATCTATGTACTATAGAAAGGCCGGTCTCTGTGGCTGAAGGGCTTGCGAACGCGGTTTGGGAGCCCGTATACCCGGGTTCGAAACACGGCGGTGCTCGTATTTTCGAAAAAGGTATAGAGACCGGTCGTTCAGAAAGCAATGGCAAACTACTGAACGTAACACTTGCCTAGTACATCAACAGCAGCTGAAAATGCTGGTGTTGACTGCAACGTCCCGTAAGGGATAGGCAACAAAAAAAACTATAGAAAGGTGTTTTATCCATGCGGGGACATACAAATGATTACGCGTATTCCTGACTCTTAGTCAGGGGATAAAATACTTCGCCACATCATAATCTGTAACTTGGAACTATAGTGTTAAATTTTAGTACCATCCTTTTAACAGATTAGTAACCACTCCATATGAGGGTGAACATATAATCATTTCATAAAATAGTGTTAGGGACATGCCATGTTTGAATATAAATTCATGAACAATTAAAGTAAACGCGTGATGAAAATGCATGTTCGGATAGGATTCAACCCCCATCGCCTCACCGTAGTAGAAACAGAAGCGAAGATTGATGTGAATAAATTGCTTGCAATATTCAGAATACTGGACCGTGCGGCATAAGTTATTCTAATAAATACACTCCGAATAATAGTCATTGGCAAAACATATCACAGCGATTACTATCCTCATGTGCTGTACGCAGTGGGGGATAATAATGGATGTTTTAGTTTATGAAGAAAATTCAAAAACCTAGGCTCCCTGCATCATCATTATGATTATTATGTATGATTATCATGTACTTAATATCAGAGAAATGGACATGTATGTTTTTTTCTGGTATGAGAATTTTCTCTGTTCTGATTGTTACTTTTTCCTGTGGGAATATACATTTTAATGTTGCACCTTGGGATTAGAGGATGTTGATGTAAGAATCCATGTGTATGTCAGTACTTAAGAAGCCAATGGTGAATAGTCTTGACCTAGTGATGATTATAGTGCCAAAAGGAAGACGCGGCATTAGAAACTACAGGGATTCTGTATAGGCTATTCTCTTCAAGTAATGAGAGAGACAATATCAACATGTTGGATGGACAGAATGACTTCACCCATCTAATAGTCCCAGTAACAACAGAACAAAATATAAGTGAGAAAATACCTTACTCACTATGAAGAGTCAAAATGGCTCTACTCAGCAATGAGGGACAGTGGAACGTAGACACCCACTCCTTTCCCCTTCTCCCCTTGTTGTTTTGTATTTTTTGTTTGTAATTGTCTTGTGAAAGTTAACACATCACAGTAGGTTAATGCTCGTGTTGTATTCTTTGTCATCCTTTTTCAACAGAAGAGAAGCAGGTGGTGGTTGAATGTGGTGGGACTATATCACTATATCTGGATCCTGGGTCAACAGCCAGAAAGTAAATGTCCTAACCATAGTCTGCATCTAGAAATACCCATGGACTGCTGCGCTCAATAGCTCCATAGCGAGCAACAGATAAATTAGAAGACAACTGACTCGGTGAGTGATTAAGTCCTATTTTAGTAGGAATATCCAGGATGGACTTCAAGATCTAATAATCTACAAAGAGGAAGATCAACAGAGTAACTGACAACAGTGTATCGTCTGCTTTACGTCTGAGAAGTATCACCTATAAGCCTTATCACTCAGCAAAATCAGTGAAACTATGGGACAATCCTACAAGTTACTAAAACTAGCAACAGTGAAAGCCCTTCAACTGTTGGTTGGGTTACCAAGTTAATATCCAACAATGGATAAGTCTTCGAAAGAATGTCTCACAGCTGCAACAGTCAAACATGGAATTCAGCTATTCAACACTAAGTTCTAGCTCAACCAAATGGGGAGAAGACACTGAACCACATAAGCCAATACAACCAAGGTACAAACTGAATATCATCTGAAACATAACTACGAAACCAGATTACCTCAAGGTTCCAAACCCTGAACACCATCAGATAAAAGACCACATGAAAGCAGCTAAATGTCTCTATATCTGCAACAAGAGGAATCATCCAATTGTTTGCAAACCTGTTACTGTGCTGGATTTATTCATCTGTGGATATATGTAGGTATAGATCAAGTGTGGCCCTAGTCACAGATACTACCATGAGATGCCTCTCAGTCAAATAAAGTTCTACACTGGACTAGATAACGACTAACTCTTTGCTGGTCTAATGTCAACCTAAATGCCATGGGTTATAGACTCGCGATTTGGTGGGTGTAAAATCTTTGTTGAACTACTTGGGATTCTGATATTAAAAGCAGAGCAGCTGAATGGACGTCTACTTGGCACCATGTATGGTGAGATGGTAAAGTACCTTCTGCAGAGCTTAAGTGGAAATTCCGGAAAGTTAGACCAACCTGAGGCCCCAAATTTCAATAAAAGACACCGAGCCTACTGCAACAGAGTACTCGAATATTCTAGCCAGCGGAGGGATTTGTGATTGTGTGTCATTTCTATTATAAAGTATGATTTGCACCAGCCAATTACCAGTGACTAAATAGTAAGAACATAACTGAGTGCATTAATTCGGTACCCAGATAATGGGAAAAGGATCTAATCGACAGCAAAGGTGAACCCTTAACCGCACAACAGGAGCAAATTGACTCTATTAATTAGTTTAATTAATAGTATAAAATGCTGTTTATATGTTGGTTTTTTTTTCTGAAGGTAACAGGTCAGTAGTTTTTTTCCAATGGTATATAGATGGTATAGTATTTTCGCCTCCCCAATTTAAGACATTTATTTCTTTCAGAAATTAAATGGTCAAGTAGTACTCTACAATTTCCGTCTTTACATTGACTCACCTAGTATCCATCCCTTATTACTTTACTACTACATTTCTTTCCTATATTAAAATCTACCAGAGCCACGCCCATTTTCTTCTAGACACGACAACTGGTATAACCTTAAAGGATTATTTCTCTTTTAGTGAAAGAGTGTAGCACCCTCTCCACTGTTGTCAGCTATTGTTTGAAATATGAGTGGTTATCTGATAATTTGTTACTTTCAAGTACTAGTTTTTCTGCATCAAACCGACTTTTTGAAGCAATTGAAATATCATCATTAAGCTTGCAATAGCCTGATGATACTGTTCATATGAGGTCATTTGCTGAATTTCTTTTCCCAATATATTTAGTCTGGCGTTAAGAACTGGAGAAAGTCCTGAGTACTTCTACATGGGTTATTAAGAAACCTAACATCTGCATTTTGCTGATTCTGGGTTTTGTGCGTCCACTCCCCTCAGATTCTTTTCCCAGCAGAAAGTCTCTTCTCTCCTTGTAGTTCATTATGGTCTACGTGTAACCACTGCTAACGTAAGCATGACTAGTTGGGATATATAACAGCTTGATTCCTCTCTCGTTAGATTATTAATCTTGAGATTATGTTAAAACCGACGGTTAATTCTGCGTCTACTGATAGCATATTAAACTCGCCCGTCTCCCTGTAAGTTAGACGTTTGTTTTAACTATAGATCTGATAATTAAAGGAAGCTAAAGATGGTTCCTGTTGAATACATTTTCATCCAACACATCATGTGTTTGGGTTATTATTCGAGTTATGGGATTTTCCGATCAGTTTTGATAACTACTGATTAGAGTGGTGTCCCTTTCTCTTGCGGGTTTTCCCGTAGAATCTCGTCTAACATGTAAACAAGGTCCAACTTTTCTAGATTTCCGTTCTGAACCGAATATTACGGGGAACATGAATCTATCAGAAATGAAGTAATTCTTAGCTTACTCTCTCTGCTTTTCCTTCTAACCTAGATCTATTTTACGCTAGAATCCTTATTAGTAATTCTAACTGATGTGTTTGAGTTTCACTCTGTATTTGTTGCTTTGGTGTTGAATTACGAGCAATTTTGCGTCGCTTGGCGTACATTGATCGTCGTCTGCCTCCCTCCAGGTTTTAGACTATTTTCAACTTAGCAACATACCTTATTATGTAGGTTCAGACGTATTGTCTCCTACTATATATAATCAGTTCAGTAAGAAGTTAAAAGCCAATTTATGGTTTCCTGTGATAGTCTTCCAGACAATCAAGTTGCTGGTACACTCCCAGTTATGGATGTGGATTACTAGTCTTAGTAAATTACTGTTACATCTGTATATCCCTCTAATACTGGCGTCTCCTGAGTTGTGTCCTCAGGATAACAGGTAAGGTACTCTTAATGTTTCTCTCCAGTTTTGTTTTCCTCCGTTTAATACGTGGAAACTCTGGATTTATTTAGATTGACTAAGGTCTATCTTTGAACCGTTATATAATTTACTAGCTGGATTCCTTATTGAAATTCCTAATCTAGTAAATATCAAGCAATTCTTCAGCTATATGCTCCAATTTGCTTGGTTTTTACACAGCTATATTCCATTTTTCTAGCATGGGTTCACTGTATAAGTTTTAGGCGTTTCCTCTGTCTTTACGTCAAGGGGTTCGTCCTATTTATAAACAGCATCTATTTCAAGAGTTGTTTATTTAATTGTTGCTTTTACTGATTCGTATCAGTTATTTAAGCTAATCTCTGTTAGTGTGGATCTGCTTTCACATATTTAATGCTGGCATAACATCCAAATCAGAACTGAGATGTAGAAATCTGTTTCGCCTTGCGATTGATTTCTGATTCACCTACCTATTAGTAGGCTTCGAGCATTATCTAGAATTTAGTTACTCGGTTAGTTTTAAAGAAAATACAATTGAGTCGCACGCCTCTATTGTACCCTTTATTTTGCCATTTTTAATTCTTCCCTTATGAGAAAATGAATGTATGTTAGGCAATTATGAAATAACTTTACGTAAGCTAATCGCTAACTAAAAAGTTGTTTCTCTCCTCTTTTTGATGAGGACTACTCATAGTGAACATTTCACTTAGTGAGGTTAAACTGTAAATTTCAAAGTTAAGGAGCCAATATCTGAAATGTTCAGTCTCTTACTAGAGATTGGCACAGATTTTTTCCGGTATCTCCTGAAGTTTATTTGAAATTCCAATTTCTTAAGTTAATTCTTTAATTATACCTTTTACATACCTATACGGTCTGTTTCCGCTACCATTAATAATGGAATCGGGGTGGATAATTTAAAGAAATACCTTATATTCTGTTGGGTCAGTAAGTGAGTTGATCAGTTTCACTTACATCACCAGGTGAATATTTTGGTTTTGACCCTCATTAACATATGGGCCATCTGAGTTAGTTAATAATACTACTCATATCACCGGTGGGTCAGAATACGTGTCAGTATGGCTATTCTTCCTAAGTATCCATCATTTATTCACTTTACTTTACTACCGGTGTTGTAGAACATGTTATGTTATATGGAAGAGGATTAAATTAGGGTGCCCCTAAATACTGCAAATTATTACAATATTCCTTCCCTTCCATTAACTATGTCTACATTTTTGCAAGTGGTGGTTTTGGCCTTACCATTAGTTCATTTACTTTAGTTACTGCTATTTTCCCCTGGTTTAATTCATCTCTAAGGTATTATTTACTGTACTACTGAATCATTTGTTGATTAAATTTTTCCCTTAAAAAAATTTATTGGATTTTTAACTTATCTGTCCTAATTATCTATAAAATTGTCTATCACTCTCTGCTGCCTTGGTAACTTTTCAATATTACATGAATTATACAAGCAGATCAAGCATGAAAATACAATGATAATCAATGACAAAATAGTTAATTAACACATGATTCATAATTAGAAACATAAACCTTATGGATACATAATATAGTAGTGTGTTCATGACTACACCACTCTTAAACCATTTAAAGAGAATATCAGAGTAGCAGAACCATACCTCAAACATCAAATGGGAATGACTATGAATTCTAAACATTCACTGAATTACCTATCTTATGTGAGTTTACCATCCCAGAGACCTTACTACTGGAGGTTCATTACTGGACTTAGTTTCCCATCAATAAGATATAAAATATGACTTTTTAAAAAAAATCTCATATCCAACAACCAACTACCTGATGCATCTGCCAGAATCAAGATATTACCTGTGAACAGAGTTTTGTACCAAAAAAACCTATATTTATCTGAGCCATTATAAGTTCATATAACACTTGACTCAGCTCATACTAATGAGTGATTAGGTCTGTTACTAACACTATACCATTCTGAAGTGACTTGGTTTACCTGCGAGAGGTTTTCCCTGAATTCATATACCCACAATAATACACCAATTGTGATGTTTACCATGAGTTTTAAATTCACGGACGTTGCCCACACATGTGGGATGTGGATTTTAATTCCTAAGAATAATTCGTTAAAATGTCTAGGGGGTATTATTGATTCTCTGGTCACTGGTTAGAATGCAGGGTGATCAGGGATATTTACCACAAATCCCAGGAGAAAAGAGTTCAATCCTTGGAACAATGGCATCTGTGTGTAGGTTTCCCTTCCCACTTCATCACCCTTTAAATTAACTATAGATGCTAGAAGGATATTGATTGCTTACAATATATAAACAACCACTTATTGGACACCACATTTACTTGATGTACACAACACTTTTGGACAAACAATTCAGGTATTAACTCAAGATCTGCAATTACATATATAGATGTGTAATAAACACTATGCATTTTCAGACAGGCATGGGAATGATGTGCAGTATTACAACATAGTACCCAGTGACCCCAGAAAAAAACCAGGTTATTACAAACAACACAACAACCACAAATTGGGTCTACTTTCATTTTCCCCCATAATTAAGGCAAATAAAGAATAAATAGAACCCAACATAACATGGTTCTGACACCTTTTACCATTCTCTCATTGTTAAAAATAATGAGTTGGTGTCAAAATACTATACCATCTATATACCATTGGAAAAAAACTACTGACATGTTACCTTCAGAAAAAAAACCAACATATAAACAGCATTTTGTACTATTAATTAAACTAATTAATAGAGTCAATTTGCTCCTGTTGTGCGGTTAAGGGTTCACCTTTGCTGTCGATTAGATCCTTTTCCCATTATCTGGGTATCGAATTAATGCACTCAGTTATGTTCTTACTATTTAGTCACTGGTAATTGGCTGGTGCAAATCATACTTTATAATAGAAATTACACACAATCACAAATCCCTCCGCTGGCTAGAATATTCGAGTACTCTGTTGCAGTAGGCTCGGTGTCTTTTATTGAAATTTGGGGCCTCAGGTTGGTCTAACTTTCCGGAATTTCCACTTAAGCTCTGCAGAAGGTACTTTACCATCTCACCATACATGGTGCCAAGTAGACGTCCATTCAGCTGCTCTGCTTTTAATATCAGAATCCCAAGTAGTTCAACAAAGATTTTACACCCACCAAATCGCGAGTCTATAACCCATGGCATTTAGGTTGACATTGGACCAGCAAAGAGTTAGTCGTTATCTAGTTCAGTGTAGAACTTTATTTGACTGAGAGGCATCTCATGGTAGTATCTGTGACTAGGGCCACACTTGATCTATACCTACATATATCCACAGATGAATAAATCCAGCACAGTAACAGGTTTGCAAACAATTGGATGATTCCTCTTGTTGCAGATATAGAGACATTTAGCTGCTTTCATGTGGTCTTTTATCTGATGGTGTTCAGGGTTTGGAACCTTGAGGTAATCTGGTTTCGTAGTTATGTTTCAGATGATATTCAGTTTGTACCTTGGTTGTATTGGCTTATGTGGTTCAGTGTCTTCTCCCCATTTGGTTGAGCTAGAACTTAGTGTTGAATAGCTGAATTCCATGTTTGACTGTTGCAGCTGTGAGACATTCTTTCGAAGACTTATCCATTGTTGGATATTAACTTGGTAACCCAACCAACAGTTGAAGGGCTTTCACTGTTGCTAGTTTTAGTAACTTGTAGGATTGTCCCATAGTTTCACTGATTTTGCTGAGTGATAAGGCTTATAGGTGATACTTCTCAGACGTAAAGCAGACGATACACTGTTGTCAGTTACTCTGTTGATCTTCCTCTTTGTAGATTATTAGATCTTGAAGTCCATCCTGGATATTCCTACTAAAATAGGACTTAATCACTCACCGAGTCAGTTGTCTTCTAATTTATCTGTTGCTCGCTATGGAGCTATTGAGCGCAGCAGTCCATGGGTATTTCTAGATGCAGACTATGGTTAGGACATTTACTTTCTGGCTGTTGACCCAGGATCCAGATATAGTGATATAGTCCCACCACATTCAACCACCACCTGCTTCTCTTCTGTTGAAAAGGGATGACAAAGAATACAACACGAGCATTAACCTACTGTGATGTGTTAACTTTTACAAGACAATTACAAACAAAAAATACAAAACAACAAGGGGAGAAGGGGAAAGGAGTGGGTGTCCACGTTCCACTGTCCCTCATTGCTGAGTAGAGCCATTCTGACTCTTCATAGTGAGTAAGGTATTTTCTCACTTATATTTTGTTCTGTTGTTACTGGGACTATTAGATGGGTGAAGTCATTCTGTCCATCCAACATGTTGATATTGTCTCTCTCATTACTTGAAGAGAATAGCCTATACAGAATCCCTGTAGTTTCTAATGCCGCGTCTTCCTTTCGGCACTATAATCATCACTAGGTCAAGACTATTCACCATTGGCTTCTTAAGTACTGACATACACATGGATTCTTACATCAACATCCTCTAATCCCAAGGTGCAACATTAAAATGTATATTCCCACAGGAAAAAGTAACAATCAGAACAGAGAAAATTCTCATACCAGAAAAAAAACATACATGTCCATTTCTCTGATATTAAGTACATGATAATCATACATAATAATCATAATGATGATGCAGGGAGCCTAAGTTTTTGAATTTCCTTCATAAACTAAAACATCCATTATTTTCCCCCACTGCGTACAGCACATGAGGATAGTAATCGCTGTGATATGTTTTGCCAATGACTATTATTCGGAGTGTATTTATTAGAATAACTTATGCCACACGGTCCAGTATTCTGAATATTGCAAGCAATTTATTCACATCAATCTTCGCTACTACGGTGAGGCGATGGGGATTGAATCCTATCCGAACATGCATTTTCATCACGCGTTTACTTTAATTGTTCATGAATTTATATTCAAACATGGCATGTCCCTAACACTATTTTATGAAATGATTATATGTTCACCCTCATATGGAGTGGTTACTAATCTGTTAAAAGGATGGCACTAAAATTTAACACTATAGTTCCAAGTTACAGATTATGATGTGGCGAAGTATTTTATCCCCTGACTAAGAGTCAGGAATACGCGTAATCATTTGTATGTCCCCGCATGGATAAAACACCTTTCTATAGTACATAGATTATTTGCAGATTTCTAAGCATAAATAGTGAGATATTGTTCATAGTGCCTAGAAGTTTTAACATAGGAATATGAAATTGACAGACACAAGTTCTCTACTGAAGTATGTAAACAAGAGTCTGTTCCCACTTTGAGAAAATGCCTAGAATGTGGTTTTTACCTGAGTTTGATACTCTACGGTACACATAATATTTCTAGGTTATAAGCACTACTAGTGAGATATAAGTTCATAATGCCTATACAAGATTTTAACATAAGAATTTGAAATGGTAAGACCTAGGAAAATTTTCAGCGTGGCGCCCACATGTGTTTCCTTACTAAACATCATCCAGCCTGGTTTAAGAGAATTGTAACTAATTCTTACTTAAACATACTGGTCTATGTAATACATAAATATATCTTAATAATGTAGATAACATACCAATAGCTTGAGAAGAATCATGTTTTTAAGGCAAAATACCTTCTCCCCGAAGGGAAAGGTCGACTTTCTTGTGTGTTCTCTTGACTAGAAATGGCCGCTTCAGTCTTTGTTTTCCCCCTCGCCAGGATTGGCCAGGTACGGGAGAGAAAACAAGCCAAAATAAATTTAGCTGTGCCACGTTCAGTCTATCGCTGTTTTATTTTCTCCTACATTAAGTAAGTTACTTAAACAGTAATTGTAAGGGTTTGTTTATTTTTAAGGGAGTCCATAAATAGGAAAGGGTAAGGACGTTTTATTATACCACATATGTGTATGGTAGGTATGTTGAAATTATCCCGATTCCATGCCGATTTTCTATATGCGTGATTCAGTAAGACAAAGCGTTTTGTGTGTTGATTAACACATACAATGCACGAATATTAAGATTAGCCGAAGCCGTGACTATTCATACGGCCAAGCCAACATTGTGTAAACAAAAGAACATGCTAGTCAGTTTATAATTACCATGGTAAACAAATGTAATTACTTTGGGATTGTGTACGTTGTGTATTTAACTTGAAGGATTTATCTTTTTTACTGATTTTTATGTTGTGTGAATTCTGTCGTATGCTCTGGGTGAACTCAGCCAGGTTATGAACAGTACTATGTTGTTGAAAGAAGGTCTCTTTGTGGTCAGTGTTAAAATACACAACACACTGAAATACATGACACAAAAGATAGGATATTTTATAGTCGTAATACTGTAACCTTTCAAGCGCTAGCCTCACTGACCTTTCAGTATTAATTCCGAGTCCTGTTTCATGTTTAATTATAATGTAATAGTAGTTTATAGGGCGCTCGCTGAACTGGAGACTTTATTGGGTGTCCTCTAGAGCCGAGACGTTAAAAGACAGGTAATTATTTGAAATGCGCATACAAATACAGACTAGGCATCATTCGATACACTCCAGCGTGGTCACAATGGCCTGCCCTAATGTATATAACTAGGACAGTAACCAGCATACTTCCAGGTAATCTACATCCAATTTTAAATAATATATTTCATAAATATTTGAATCCCAAACATCAAAGACAGGAGCATCCGCTGAATC